>BHFT01006976.1:0-22520 GCA_004320025.1 Laticauda laticaudata | reverse complement strand
ACATTTTTCTCGTCCGCTGTGTCCTTTTTACAAACGTTTTGCATCCGTCGGCCAGTGTGACAGGGCCTTTAGCATCAAAGCGTGTTAATTATTGTATTAAGAAATAGTAATGATCTGATGGTCATTTCAAAAAACCCTTTCTTAGCTAGCACCTAGAAGCCCAGAGGAATGTATATGCCAAATTTCAAGTTTGGTAGGCTTTACGGTTCTGGAGATTTCATGATGAGGAGTGATACTTGGCTTTTATATATACAGATTAAGAAAACCTTCCATTGAAAACTTAAGTCATGTATGGAGGCCATGCCTGTTTCACTGCTGAATAACTTGGTCAGCCTGTGAAGAACACAATTTGCTCCACAATTCCCCACTTCCCTCTCTGCCCCTGGCCATAATTCATAGTAAGATGCTGACTGGATACAAAGTAAGACAGTCTGAAATAACAGCTGGCATTCCTATGCATCCAAATAAATAGACATTTGCATCTGAATTAAGAGGAAGATTTTAGCAGCAACAATAGATTTGGTGAATAGGCCTGGGGGTGGAACAATTGAGAAAAGCTAACACCTGTTTTTTGTTGTTGCCTGAATTTTAAAAACAACAACAGGAAAACTGAGAAAATATTTTCCCTCCCTACCAATTGAGTGGGAAAGGGGGAATGGCTAAGAAGTAAGCAAAACCTGGACAAGTGTCACTGTAGCCTTTTGTTTTTCCTGAAGGGGCCAAAGGCATGACAGTTTGCAAACTCCACATATGATGCGTTATTTTTGCTAACTATTCCATCCCTTTTTTTCCAGAAGAGCATATTTTTAAAACTCTCCATCATATAAATCCAACTGGTTTGAGATGATTATTTTTCAGCTTCAAGCAGATCCTTCTCCTTCTCCAGTAGCTCTTTTTCATCACTCTCCTTTGCCAATGCTTACTGCCTTGACAAGGGAACAGATGATGCAAGACAGATGAAACAGCATACCGAGTAAATGACCATAGAAACAAATAATATGTAGAGTCACTGGCAATTTGCTTATTTTTTAGTTAATTGGCTCCAGAAATCAAATTAGGAAAACAAACAGGAAAATAAAAGTAAATGGATGCAACAAGCTGACCATAGTTGCCTTGGACAGTGAGCTGGGTAGCTGAACAGACAACCAAATAAATAAACAATAAATAAATAGGAATCTAGTGGAATGGTCCTTCTGGATATTGTGCTATCTCAATTGTTCCTTGCTGTCATTGAGAAGTCACCCAGATTTTTCCAGCCCAAATCGTACATCCTTATTAAAGGCCTGGCTGACAACCAAGCAAATCCACTTTTTTTCCTCTTACTCATCTAGTCCTTTATGGCAGGCATCTAGAGCTGAGAGCTAGTAGCTATCCAGGTTCACCAAGCAGTTTTTGTGCTTTGCATGGGACTAGAACTCACAGTCTTGCAGTTTCTAGCCAGGTGTCTTAATCATTTACTAAGTTTTTAAAGAAAAATAACTAACACTCCCCTCCTCACAATATATTCTGGTGCATTTAGTGGCTCTAGAACATTCAGTATAATTCTTAACCATCAAAATTTTGCCCTTCACTATTTGGTTTGCACTTCCTTCTCGCCAACCTATGGTTTAATTTGGTTTATCATAGCATCAGAGGTGGTATTCAGCAGGTTCTGACCAGTTCTGGAGAACTGGTAGTGGAAATTTTGAGTAGTTCAGAGTACCAGCAAATAACACCTCTGACTGGAGATTTTACAGTATCCTTCCTCTGCCATGCCCACCAAGCCATGCCCACAGAACTGGTAGTAAAAANAATAACACCTCTGACTGGAGATTTTACAGTATCCTTCCTCTGCCATGCCCACCAAGCCATGCCCACAGAACTGGTAGTAAAAAATTTGAATCCCACCACTGCATAGCATGTTGTGTGAACCCAGCAATTTGTGACTTAGTATTATGAATTCTAATCTATAGCTTTTTTTCAGCTCAGAATCCTTTCCTAATCAGTCTTCTTTTGTTTGTGTCCTCAACACATGGTCACAGTTCATAAATGTTTCATTCAGCAAGTCACATTTTAAGGGAATGGGTAATGGAGCACAGCTCATTAGTGACAATTCCACATTATATGCCTTTTCACTTAATAGCACAAAGAGCAATGCAGCATGTAAGACTCTTGGTGAGGTAGGCATCCAGTAATATCTCTGAATTGCTAGAAGTTGCGAAACTGAATCTCCCAAGAATCTGAGTCAGTATGATCAATGGTGGAAGATGCTAAAGGTGAAACTCAAAACAGAATATCATGCAAAAGTTCATTTATTTCAGTAATGCAACTTAAAAGGTGAAACTAATATATGAGATAGACTCGATTACATGCAAAGCAAGATACTTCAAGCCGTGATTTGTCATAATTGTGATGATTATGGCTTACATCTCATGAAAACCCGAAATCCACGATCTCAGAAAATTAGAATATTACTTGCAAGCAATAAAACAAGGATTGTACATAGAACAATATCAGACCTCTGAAAAGTATAAGCATGCAGATGTCCTCAGTACTTGGTTTGGGTCCCTTTTGCAGCAATTACTGCCTCAATGCGGCGCTGCATGGAAGCTATCAGCCTGTGGCACTGCTGAGGTGTTATGGAAGACCAGGATGCTTCAATAGCGGCCTTCAGCTCTTCTACATTGTTCAGTCTCCATGTCTCTCATCTTTTCCCTGGCAATGCCCCATGGATTCTCTTGGGGTTCAAGTCAGGCGAGTTTGCTGGCCAATCAAGCACAGTAATCCCATGGTCACTGAAGCAGGTTTTGGTGCTTTTGGCAGTATGGGCAGATGCCAAGTCCTGCTGGAAAATGAAGTCAGCATCCCCATAAAGCTTGTCTACAGAAGGAAATATGAAGTGCCCAAAATCTTCTGGTAGATGGCTGCGTTGACCCTGGACTTAATGAAGCACAGTGGACCAACACCAGCAGATGACATGCTCCCCAATCAACACAGACTGTGGAAACTTCACACTGGACTTCAAGCATCTTGCAATGTGTGCCTCTCCATTCTTCCTCCAGACTCTGGTCCTTGATTTCCAAATGAGATACAAAAGTTGCTCTCAGCAGAAAAGAGGACTTTGGACCACTGAGCAACAGACCAGTTCTGTTTTTCTTTAGCCCAGGTAAGACGCTTCTGATGTTGTTTGTTGTTCAAGAGCGGCTTGACAAGAGGAATACGACATTTGAAGCCCATGTCCAGGATCCGTCTGTGTGTGATGGCTCTTGATGTACTGACTGCAGCCTCAGTCCACTCCTTGTGAAAGTCCCAACACTTTTGAATGGCCTTTTCCTGACAATCCTCTCCAGGCTGCGCGTCCCTGCTGCTTGTGCACCCTTTTCTTCCACACTTTTCCCTTCACATAACTTTCTATTAATGTGCTTTGATACAGCACTTTGGGAACATCCAACTTCTTTTGCAATTTCCTTTTGATGCTTTCCCTTCTTATGGAGGATGTCAGTGATGGTTTTCTGAATAACTGTCAGGTCAGCAGTCTTTTCCATGATTGTGATTCCTACTGAACCAGACTGAGACCATTTAGAGTCGCAGGAAGCCTTTGCAGGTGTTATGGCTTAATTAACTGATTAGTGTGGGACACTGAGCCTAGAATATTGCACCTTTTCACAATATTCTAATTTTCTGAGATTGTGGGTTTGGGGTTTTCATGAGCTGTAAGCTATAATCATCTAAATTTTGACACATCACAGCTTGAAGTATCTTGCTTTGCATATAATGAGTCTATCTCATATATTTCACCTTTTAAGTTGCATTACTGAAATAAATGAACTTTTGCACGATATTCTAATTTTTTGAGTTTCACTTGTACATTCATGAGCATTCTAAATTTCACTTATAATAGAAATTGTTTGAATAAATTCCATATTTATTAAATACATATAGGAACTCTTAGTTCACTAAATCAACATATTTTGCTGGTATTGAGAATGGCATTATAGATATTGAGCACTAACAGATTAAGTCCCAATTAAAACCCTTTAAACTCTCTTTAAAAATGAATTTCTTTATATGTGGAATTGAATAAATGAATTTTGTAGCACTTGGCATAACAGTTCAATTACAATATTAAACTTTTATACCTCTAGTTCTGATTAATATTCATAGAGCTTGGTGCTCCGTAAATGTAACAATGGACTTTGTTACTAAGTAGAATAATTGTGCATACACTTTTATACAGTAGCCATTAAACCTACCCTTTAAAATCAATACCAGTAATTTGTAGCTAATTCTATTCATCTCAAATAAGATAAACTTCCCCATAACAATATAAAACTGAGGCTCAGTTCTATCCGTTTAATATATACAATTTTTCTACATATGAAAATGCTTGAAGGTTACCATGCCAACTCGGCTTCTAAGACAATCAATTATCTGGCATAAAAGTTAGTACTTAAACAGTGAAACAGGCTTGAGTTCTGAACTTAGGATGCTGAATAATGCAAGTATTCTTTTATTTGCCCTTTGAATAAGTGGAAATTTGCAAAGCCCTTAAAAAGTTTTCATTATAACATTTTCAAGTTATATGACTATGCTCAAGCCCTTTTTACAGAAGAAAAAGTGAAAGTTGAAAGAATAACGTAATATAAAATTTCCCATAAAACAATCATGATTAAGCTTCCTACAACTTGACTTGCAACTTGGCTGTGCTTCTGAGTTTTCTTGGTAAGACTAAGGGAGGGAGATCTTAATTTCTTTTTCAAGAATTTAATTCTGACACTGAGGTATTCACTAATATGGTAGCATGATTGATTGATTTGTTTCTGCACCCAACTTGTTTTCGGCTCCTAGCAACCACACAGATAGATGCAGCAACATATCTGCACTTTATTCATCTTTCCCCCTAATTCTTAATTTCTATTCTTTCTAAGCATTAACCATATCTAGGGGAGCTAAAAAAAGCCACAATTCATAAAACATTGCTGAAAGAAATAACACCTACCAGTATTTTAAAAGGAAACTTTTCACAGTTAACCAGATTATTTGTCCCAAGAGTTTCATATGGATATTAAATAACATGGGTGAATCAACCAAATGAGCTACTTCACATTAATCACCTTCCATCCAACCCTCATGACAACTGATTGCAACTTCCTACTCGGGGATAGATAAATTTCTGCTGAGCAATGCCCATTACTTTCAATCCTCGTTGGTTATCTGCAAGGGTACCATGGTTGATAGTATTGAATCTACCAAGATGGTACTGAATGCACCTAACTAGAACTGGATAAAGACCATCTACTCAGAAAGACCAATGTTGTTTCCAAGCCTGATCTTCAATTGGAAGGGATTTAGATTATCCTTCCTAAAAAAAAAAAGGGGGGGGGAGGTAGATATTGGCAATCGATTGNAAAAGGGGGGGGGGGAGGTAGATATTGGCAATCGATTGAAGTTATCTAATATGGCCAGATAGAGTGATGTGCCTTCTTCAAGAAAGGACACACTACCATGTAATTTAAAGTAGTTGGCATCATGCCCCCCTCCTAGACAGGAATTAATTACCTCTTGAATTCAGCTATGCACATCCTTCTTGACTTTCTGAATGATTTAAGTGAGATAGGGATACCCAGAATTTACCACCAAAGTCTGAGAGCAAAGCATCTGGAGCTAAGGCTGAAGTGAAATGAGGATTAATGCATTGTTCTGTCTTTTTGCTGCAATGCCCTACCTGCTGTCAGCTATCACATCTTTCTATTCATATGTTTCTATGGCTATTTTGTTCACTTCCCTTATTTTCCCCAGGCCACCTCTTTGTATTTCCAACATTAGCTGAAGTGTAAGAGCACTTCTGTCAGGCTAAAAATGATTATCCAGCATCACTAGCATTGGTACTGTATCTGTTGCATATCATATCTCCTACAAAACTTCCCATTGCACCCTTCCAAATCCAGATCAAAAATCCTTTCAGTTTGTTCCCAGATAACAATTCTTCCAAGGAAAGAAATCTGCCCACAGCCCTCAGCCTCATTGTGCTTCTACCCAGTCATTCCAAACCTACAGCTCTGTCTTCAGGTCTTTGCTATTGACATTGTCCAATTTCCAGACTCCTTGGCTTATTCCCTTTCATTGATTTCTCTTGGAATACCTCTCTTTTTGTAGGCCACACATTTTTACCAATCTGCTCCTATTGTCTCTATGGCATCTTCCATTTTGCCAGATCTGAAATGGCAGCTGTCACACTGCACTGTTAACCACAACCTAAGCCTTTTCTCTTAAAATCCCTTTTAACATTCACACTCCTCCAACCTTTTCTCAATCTTTATTTCATTACAGTTGCCTCTCCCTATCTCCCTAAATTCTAATTCTAACACTACCACTGATGATATTATTGATAATGACTCAAGAAAATATCCAAACTCAAAGAGAACCAAGAACCCCACATTTCAACCTTGAGCTACAAATATTCTCTTGTATAGGTTCCTAAATTCTAATTTACCCATCTTGTCAATCTTATAGCCTCCTCACTGCTAAAACATCTCAGTCCATCAGTCTCTCACTGTCTGAAAGCTAATGTCTAGCTGGGTGCATGCAAAACTACACAGATAAGGAAGGAGTCCATATGGGTGGGAAGATCAAAGAGTATAAATTGCTTATGCCCACATGATAGATCTTTTCTGTTGCAGTTGGGATAACTAAGATAACCTCATGCTACCATTAATCAGCCTTGGATTATCTAAAATGATTTTTCATTCTATACCTACCTATACATACATCCTGCATACTTACAGGCCTATCTAAAAAAAATTATTTTTAATGTGGTAATAATTCATCTATCCTGGACAAAGAGTTCTAATCTAAAGCTGGGCACAAATGAACTTTCTCAATTCTTCACTGAATCTGTAGGCAGAGAAATTGGATAGATTTCTTCAGACTTCATCCAGGAAAAGAGATATTTTCAATATTTTTTCTGCTACCAAATAAATCTCATATAGAGGACATCTCCTCTCTCAACATGTCTTCTTTGGAATTTGATTGAATGTTGGAACAGAGAATATAAGTCAGGGAACCTGCTGACTTCCTGAAGAATGGGACAGAACAACCTTCACAGATACCTCTTGACTATCTTAGAACTAACGAATCAAAGACACAGCATCCTCCTCCATGAGAAATTATCTGTAATTTTCCACATCTTTCTAAAATGTGCATTAATCAAAATGAATACAAACTGATACAGAAAAAGTGAAGAATAAAGTATCTATTTGACATTACTTTAATCCAGGGATGGGATTCTACCGGTTCGCATCTATTCACTAGAGCCGGTTGTAAACATTCTAAACAGTTCGGAGAACCGATTGTTAGAAGAAATTACTGGCCTAAACCTGTAAGGAAGGCAGGAAGGAAACATTCTGGTGTTGCTTACAGAAACTGCCTCTCCATTAACCCTTATTACATTCTTGGCAGGACTAGACTTCCTGTCTCAGGAACTTCTCTGGAGTTTTTTTCCCTCCTTTGCTAGTACTTTGCTTGTGTGGAGTGACCATTCAAAGTTACAATGGCACTGAAACAAGTAACTTATGACCATTTTTCACACTTACGACTGTTGCAGCATCCCCACAGTCATGAGAGGCCAGGCGAGGAGATGCGTGCCTCGATGTGAATGATATTGAATTGACCACGCCCAGCCAATAACATGACCACCAAGCCAAGTCCACCCAGTCACATGACCACCAAGCCATGCCTACTACCTAAGCCATGCCCACAGAACTGGTTGTTAAAAAATGTCAATCCCACCCCTGCTTTAATCCCCTAATACATGTATGTATGCCATTAGGAAAGACTTGTGAAAAATGTACCAAAAATCCAGTTCCCTTAACCTGATAAACACAAGATACATTTCCAAAAACCACATTGATTGGAAATTCTAAAAGCAGCATTTAGAGGGAAGCCTACAAAAGGACAGGCAAAAAGTGAAAAACCAGCTTACAATTTGCAGGATTGCTGTTCTTTTTATTTGACTTAGGTCCCTGGCCTTAGAAAGTTAAGAGAAGAAAGTCTAAACACAACATTTTATCATCAAGCCAGGTTTTTTTTTAGAGATAATATGGCTCAGTGTCAAAATCCATGTTTGTCATTACAATTACTCATCAGACCATGTACTGGAGTAATTTCATCTGCACATAGTTTACACTCCAAAACCCTTTTAGGGTTGCATGCACCTAAGCTTTAAGTAATTGTAGTTCTGCCAGGAGCGATTAAGAAAAAACATTTCAGCTTTTGGATTCATAATGACACCCTTTAGTGTGTGTTCTTTTTCTCTGCAGGCAACTGAAGCATCAGTTTTCTGACTCTATTTCCCACTTCAGAGGTCGTTGCCCCCAGAGACTGACATATCAGCTTCATAAATATTCAGACTTCCATGAAGTTACTTCTGGTATCTATCTAATATAAAGGGAAGTTCATCAGCAGATCTGCATTGTTCATCACCAGAATCATAGCTCTGGTATCTAGCAGCAGAGGAAGGGGGAAAAAACACCTTTTGAACACATTAAATATGTTGGATGTATGATATTCTACTTGTAATCCTTATGTGTTCATGGGAAGAGAACCAATACAAAGTTTCAGAATTTCTATCAAGTTTCTCCAGGTCAGCAATCATTGGGGGGGGGGGGGGGGGNNGGGGGGGGGGGGGGGGGGGAGTTATTAGGATCATTTAGAAAAAATGGTTTTTAAATTTCTGTCTACCTGTGTTCTGATCCTGGTGCTATTTCCTTGCTTCTAATAGTGAGCCTCTGTGGAATGAATTTGGCACAAGAGTGATCTACAGTGAATTCAGCTAATATAAAAAATAATTCTTCTAGAAGTTCTGATTCAATATTACATGGAATCAATCAATCAATGAATTGCATGTGCTTTTGACCTCTTCACTTTTGAGGATATCAAGAATTGTCAAATAAAATGCTAATACCTAAAATATCTAACAAATAAGAGCAATAAAGTATAGCAGTCCAAAGAAAACAAAGCAAGTCAAATCACAGCAACCATCCCATTTTTTTGTCAGTAACAGTTCAAAAGTGGTGACTTTAAAACATTTTAGAAAATAAAGTCATTTTTCTTTGGTGCCTAAATCATGTTGCAAAAATAATGCAGAAGTTTGCTCAAGAGTTACCATTGTAGAGCCACTGGTAAGGTCTCCGTAATATATATCTGTCATACCATTGTTGAGGAAGCATCCAAATCTGCAGGTATCTCCTTCCACAAGTGACATACAGAGTTTAGCATGGATTTGTAGTGCTTCCTTCAACTATTTTTATAGGGAATTCACAAAAGATTAAAACTTAGTAATTCCCTAATCTTTTTTCCCCCTAGGATTCTTCTGGTTGTTAATACAAGTTTTATCTACTAAGGCTAATGCAATCTCTGCAAGTATATAATGCCTTTACTGCTATTCCCCTGCCTCAGGTATTAGCAATGTGAAATATTATATACATGAGTGCAGACATTTGTCATAAACCAGATGATGACATCTGTGTTACTATATAATTTGTATCAGTTGCATCTATTATTGCAATTCCATCACAATGTACTTGTGACATCTATCGCCCCCTCCTTGCTTCTTCCATGGATGCAATCATAAGTTTGATTGTGACTAGAACCCTTGTAGCGAATGATTAGGTCAGTTTATTATGTCAGATTTTAAACCTTTCTAGCCATCTTTTTAGCAGTATTGCATTATTATGGTTGCAAGGAGAGCTGGATGTTTAAATTGGATTTAGCATTTTTGTCCACCTGTTGAGTCCTTCCCAAAGACAAGGGAAAGGCAGAAGTTATTTAATGGTATTGTTAAATAAATAACGTTATTTACTTAAAGATATTGTTGGAAGATATAAGCTGTTCTAAGTAAAGCTGCCTTTTGCAATTGACTGATGGTGAATTTGTCAATGCCATTAGAGTTCAAGTGGTACTTCAGATGTTTTAGGATTTCACTCAAGGTGCCTATTATTATTGGTACCAGCATTATTTGCTTTTACTACAGTCATTCTACTTCTGTGTGTGGGTCTTTGAATTTTGTGATTTTCATCAAGTTCTTCTATTCTGCTGTCTCCAGGTACAAATGCCACCTTTTACAACATGCACCAAACTCCAAATGGCTGTTCCTACAATTAAATCCCATCCCATAGAAAACAGATATTGTTCTCAGTAAAGTCACAGCAATTTTGTGTGCAGCTTGCAACTGAAGAATGATTGAATTGGGCTAACAGCTACTTATCTGAGTGCAACCAAGGTGTAACAAAGTGTCAGCCTTCAAGATCTTCTACTATCGCTTTGCATCTTTCGGCTGTCATAAGAAACGGGGGGGGAGGAGGGGANCATCATCACCTGAAGATGTCCACATGATCATATTCACAATTTCTAATTAGAAGTTTCATCTGAACTATTGTGGGTGGGAGCACTTCCATCACTTTGTATATGTGATTTACGTGCCTAATTCCTCAGATTCAGAATTCTCTGGTTGCTACCAGTTCATTTTCAGTAAAAGATAACTTTTCTCTAAATTAAAGAGTCTAAGTATTTCTTTCTTGGATTTTGAATGGAGCACCGCCCTGACACAAAGTATAAAGTGCATCTACCCCACACTTCACCAGGGATGAGTCTATAGCACACATTTACCACTGTGAGCAGGCTTACTGGATTCTGTTGCTGTGAAGAGTATGAAATGAGGAAAGTATCCAGCCACTTTGAACATTATGGGATGATGTTCACAAAATGTAAAACAACCCCGGATAAACTCCAGCTTTCTGATAATGTACCTAAATGATACCATGGAAAAGACTGAATCCATTAATATATTGGAGAAATTATCTGCTGAAAATGGGATGCTCTCTGATTTTGGAAATGGCAAAGTGGGAAACCACTTGAAATGGTTTATACCCTGCATGAGTCTCTTGTAGATAAAACTGGTTGTTTGCACTTACTTTCAGGTGTGAAAAGTTAACAATGCATACATAGAATGACTCATTCTCAAAACTACAAATAAAAATTCTATTGGAATACATTTTTTTTCGATAATAACCTTTTTGTTCCAAAATAAATTATGTCATCTATACATTTTAGACATTTGGGGGGGGGGGGTATCTAATGGAACAAACTGAGAACAGAAAAGCTATTAAAAGTTTTGTTTTTTTTTAAATTGTGCCAGCTTTTAGGGAAGAAATTTTCTTGTGACTATTAAAAAGAACAAATGCAAAAACATGGAATAAGAGCTTAAATGGACTGTCTTGAAAATGCTTGTCATAAGAGGAATAAAAATATGAACATTTTAATTTTTTTCAAAAAAACTATAACTTCCTAGCAGATATTATGAAATGTTTTTTATAAAATAATTCTTTCTTAGGAATATGATAATACATGAGAAAGCATAGATGGATAAAACTTATCAATAATCAAAATTTTATATATCAAAAATCAGTATCATCAAATATTTATTCCTATTCTTCTGGCCAATAGAAAGCAGAGCTGAGTCTCTGACAGTGTTTACAGTCCTGTCTTTCATAATTTCCCAAAAATTAATACACACTTGTTGATTCATTTTATCTTGCTATGTCTTGCTGTTTTGTTTTTTTTTATAGAAAATCAAGAAAAATGAACCAAGAGACAATTAAGAGAAAAGAAACCCTTGAAAAGCAAAGTTATTTGAAAAGTGGAAGTTTATTTAATATATCATGGGTTTATTTAATATATCATGAAATGTGCTGGTTGTGATATGAAAATAATGAACGAACACCTTCAAGAAAAAGCAATTTGACTATTTTGGACAATGACATTTAAGAATAAATATTAGGTACCTCAATTTAATATATAAGAATACACTCAAGGGAATGCAGTGGTGACAGATGACTCATGTTTTGGCAAAAAAATTAATATATGTGCCATGCTTCTTTCAGACAGTAACATCAAAACAATAAAAAAGTATTAGTTGCCAGCCTCTGTTGACTAAAATTAGTCATAACTCCTATTCTCATTTTAGAGATGAAAAATTGGCATAAATAATTGAATATAGCAACAATCTTGCATTCTGATATTTACACAGAGTTAGAACAAAGTAGAATAGAGTTGGAAGGGACCTTGGAGGTCTTCTAGTCTAACCCCCTGTTCAGGCATGAAATCCTATACCATTTTAGAGAAATGGTTATCAAATCTCTTTTTAAAAACCTCCTGTGTTGGAATGTCTGGAGGCAAGTCATTCCACTGATTAATTGTTCTGTCAAGAAATTTCTCTTTCGTTCTAGGTTGCTTCTCCCCTTGATTATTTCCATCCATTGCTTCTTGTGCTGCCTTTAGGATCTTTGGTGATTAGCTTGACTTCCTCTTCTTTGAGTTCACATACTATATATAGTTGTAATAATACTTTAGGTGCTCTTAGTAGCAGGTCCTCAAAACTCAACCCCTATATAGAAGACAACATGATAGAATGGATTTCATAAATAGATGGTGCAATTCAATTTACGGAAGAACAAAATTGTGATAAAAGCCAATCTGTTTTGTTTTCCCTGGCCAACCAGAAGCTTATAAGTAGCAAAGAAGCAGAAAATGAAAGACTAAAACTGGTCTGCTCGATTTTAAACAAGAATTGGGTAATATAAGCCTGTGGCAATGCAATTTCATCATTTTTGGTAACTCCCACTGTGTTTCCAAATTAAAAGATTTTTTAAAGCCCCAAATAGCCTGACACCAGAAAATGAAACATAACAGCTGTTCTGATAGGAAGCCGTTCAGGTCGGCTACTTCATAATATTTTAGCTGTTATTTTGTCTAAGTCTCCATTCTTTGACACTTAGATTCTACAGCTAGTCCTTAACTTATGACCACAATTGAGCCCAAAATTTCTGTTGCTAAGGGAGACAGTTGTTAAGTGAATTTTGCCGCATTTTAAGACCTTTTTGCCATAGGTGTTAACTGCAATGGTTAAGTTATGCATACAGTCATTAAGTGAATCTGGCTTTCCCATTGACTTTGCTTGTCAAAAGGTCATAAAAGGTGACCACATGACCTGGGACACTGCAACCGTCATAAATACATTACTATTGCCAAACAGTCCAAATTTTGATCATGTGACCATAGGGATGTTGCAATGCTTGTAAGTATGAAAAATGGTCATAAGTTACTTTTTTTTAGTGCTGTTGTAACTTTAAACTCACCAACTGAACTGTTGTAAATTGAGGACTACCTGTAGTTTAGGACAGGTTGTATTAGTTTTATGTGACAAGAGAAGTTATTGAAATATCCATTTTGCACAGGTCCAATACAAATTGTTCATTCTTGTTGCCTATTTCATATACACTGAGCTTTTATTCTCTTAATTTTTTGTAGTTTTCCCAGGGCTGTTTATTTTTACAGGTATTTCTGAGTATAAAAGGAATTCTGTTTAGAAAGGGCAATTATAAACCTTAGTTGTTGTTTTTTTGTCAAAATTAAAATACCTGAAGGTCAAAACAGGAGAACAAAAGTAAAGCATGAAATCTGGAGTTAATATCGCACTTGACTTTAAAACAATACAGAATATATTTTCTCAACATTGACAGTTAAGTTGACAGTTTAATTTTATGGAGTTTCACAATATACTACTGAGAAGATTTTATCTTAGGTTCTCTTTGGTTTAATCTCTCTTGGCAGAAAGACATACAGAAAAGCCGCTGAATAAATTGTACTTAGCCTGCTTATCTGAACTGTAAACCTTTATTTCTTTTCCCTTTATTTCTAGGCAGTTTGCATTCTAGTAATCTGGTAAGAAGGATAGCAAAGTCTTATTTGATGAAGTATTTAAATGACATTCAAGTAATGCCATTCATAGGAACTGTCAAAGAGCAACAAAGAGTCTGCTCCTATGTGGGGAGAAAATGTCATATGTATGAAGCTTTTGTAGACTAGAGTCTATTGCTTCAGAAAAGACAGGATCTGTACTACAGGGCCTTATACCACATATTAAAGTCAGGGGCGGGCTGCTGGGGTTTCGCATGGGTTTGGGAGAAGTCCTAGCTAAGATTCAGTACAGTTCAGAGAGCCCCCAAATCCCACTCCTGGCTGGCCCCACTCACCCCTCCCTGCCCCTCCCAGGAGTCCCCATATGGCCTGTTTTGGATGCAGGTAAGTGCAGGGTGCGTGTGGAGGTTTAGGGAAGGCAAAAAATAGGCCTCCTGAAAGTTTGGAAAAAAGCCCGTTTCCAGCCTCTTGAGCCTAGGGAGGCGGTTTTTGCCCACCCGGAGGCTTAAGAAAGCCTCCGGAGCCTCGGGAAGGCAACCCTCCCACCTGCTGAGGTGCAGGAAGCTGACTAGGCCACACCCATCATGGCCATGCCCACCCAGCAACTAGGCAGAAAGCCCTTTGCTAAAATTTTTGAAGCCCACCCCTGATTAAAGCCCACCTTTATGAACCTGAATTGTGAATGTGTTGACTAGGAATTCCAGAATTCCTAGTCAACATGCTAAACATTTAAGGAGTTTATCTCACAGCATATTTTAACTTTCCATTTAATGTGTCCAATTCTTGGACTCTGCCTAGACAAATCTTTGCCATTTCCTTGCAAGATTTATTGCCTCTTTCTTAGGACTAAGAATGAATGACGGTCCCAAAGTCATCCAGCTGGATTTATGTCAAGTCAAATGCTCCTGGTTTTCTGATTTCTAGCCTGATGTCTTAACCACCACATCAAACTGAATCTCAGAGTATATCTACTCTGGCACAGGAATCCCTAACCCTCGATCATGGACTGGCACAGAGCTGCTGCATGCCAAAAACTAGACCATGCAAATAAGCAAAGCCTCATCTGCGGGATACAAGCAGCATACGGAACCATGCCCCTTCCAGTCCATGGAAAATCTCTCTCCATGGAACTGGTCCCTGGTACCCAAAACGTTGGGGGTCTAGCACATATCACAGAGTTCAGCTTAATTTCAGAGAACTGGAAAGAGAACCAAATCACAATATTTTATTGATTTAACAAATGCTTTGTCATTATATGCTCTATTATTTACGGTGGTTCTTGTATGAATTTATATCAAGATAAACCCATTAAAGACATATCTGGGGTAAGCAAGTTTAGGCAATCTCACTACCACAGTTAATAGTTTATCACATTTAATTAGTTTAACATCAGAGCAGATAATTCATGATTTTCTCACTGCAGAGAAGTCATGAAGGAGCTCTCGCCTCATGATTAGGAAGCTGTAAGTTTGATTCTAAGTAGCAGCAGATATTTCTCTCTCTGGGCACAATGAGTAATTAATTATCTGCTGTGAACTCTGCACTGGCATCAGGAAGGGCATCCGGCCAGTAAACACTCAGCTCCATTCAGTTGCCGTAGCTCCACTCCAATGTAAGGGATTATGCGGTTATTAAAAGGAAGAAGAAGAAGAAGAAGAAGAAGAAGAAGAAGAAGAAGAAGAAGAAGAAGAAGAAGAAGAAGAAGAAGAAGTAGTAGTCACCCTGCAGAACATAGCCTCCTTCCACCTGAAGCAGAATTCTCACCATAGAATAAGTTTTTAACAGTTATTGATATTCACATGAGGTGTTTCCTTGTTATCATTGTTTCCTCTTTTTCCACATTTGCAAAATGCTGAAAGGAAAAAACCAAACACCATCACAAGGTAAGTTGGATTGGATTAAATATAAAGAAAATGATTGGTATTATTCTTAGAGCACCATTTTAAAGACTATAGCTTAAAAATGATGACATTTACACAGAAAAAGGAATGACAGATTCTGATGCAGACAACTTCTGACTTCATGCATACTTGAGATATATTTATGCTTGCTGCTGATAGTTTCATGGATTATTATGGCCTGCCTGTAATTAAGCTAAAGTTTTTTTGGCTCCACAAATTCTTCACCTGAATCATTAATTAAAACAAATGCCACTAGTAACCTATCATGTTGGAGAAAATGATTTGAAATGTCATTTGCCATGAATTTTCAACCATTATGTTAATGGACTATCTGATTTATAATTAAAATATGGACTTGCTGCAATTATTCAAGCTCAATTTTTACTTTAGTTTTGAGACATGGAATTGCCAAAGTCTGGAATTACTGCCAGTAACTCTTTAATTAACAATGCATTTATTCTTGTTCCAGTGAATTATGATTTATTCCATGTCACATGTCTGTGGCTTGTAACACTCTGTCCTATTATTCAGCAGGACATAAATAATGCATGAACACTGTACTTTGTTTGGTGACCTTTTAAACCTAGAAATTATTTTTTGCCTGCATAATCACAATAATAGTCACAATCAATGGGAAAACCACATGTGGGGACCACAAGCCACCATGAATAAAATCATTTTTGAATTTGTTCTGATATATTGAAACTGGTCCATCACTTGGATGTCACAATATTACCAATTTACATATGTGTTCAATATACTCATCTTAATTTAAACCTTAAGAGGCATCAAAGAACTAAAGAATTGAATCACATCAAGGTAGAAAAAAATGAATTAAATACAACCTCCTAATAAACTTAATTATCTGTCATTTCTGCAATCCATGTTTGCATTAAAATCCAAGAGATGGTAGATAGCATTTATCCAGAATAAGATATCCTAAAAAAGCTTTAAAAGGTTAAAAGGTTCCTCTCACACATACATGCTAGTTGTTTCTGGCTCTAGGGGGCAGTGCTTCTCCGTTACAAAGCCAAAGAACCAGCACTGTCCGAAGACATTTCCGTGGTCATGTGGCTGGCATGACTAAACGCCAAAGGCGCACGGAATGCTGTTACCTTCCCACCAAAGTGGTCCCTATTTTTCTACTTGTATTTTTACGTGCTTTTGAACTGCTGGGTTGGCAGAAGCTGAGACAAGTAACGGGAGCTCACTCCGTTACGTGATGCTAGGGATTTGAATGTAATGTAACGGAGCTTACAATGTATTATATCAAGCTGCTCATGGGCACTGTATTCGTCTGATGGGCAACCTGTAAATTATTCATTCATTCAATCAATCAATCAATTGAGAAAAAGAAGGAAAAAAATGGATAACATTTTAAAGTTTATCCTTAGCAATCAGTGGGATAATCAATATAGTATGTGCAGTCATCACTCGTATAACATCAACATGCCTGAGATGTGAAGAGTCTGTTCCAAAACACCAAACCTTGATCTAAAGCAGGACTGTCAAACTCAAAACCTGCATGCTGGGTGTGGCACATTTTGGCCATGCCCACACCTAGTTTAGGAAAGGGGGGAAAAGTCTCGATACGTCACGTGACGCCATCATGATGACGTGAGTTTGACACCCCTGATCTAAAGCAGTAGATTCCTCTGAAGAAAAAAAAGACACAAGAAGCCAATGGATAAATAGGAATAAAGATAGGTTTTTTTTGTTTCCTAAGAATATTGCAGGCCCAAATTTCAACTAAAGCTCAACAACTGTACGGATTTCTTCAGAAGCTCCAACTTCATTTTTGAACTCTGAAAATTCTCTCAAATGTCTCACTTGTTTTTGCTCTGCAATGGTAGGCTGTCTCATTTCTGGAAATCACTATTAACTAACCCCATTTTTCTCCCAATCCCAATATTTTCCAGAAGTCTTTGACTGCAACTCTTATCATCCCTTAGCCAGGATGATTTGTGGAGAATTGAAATCCACTGAATTAAACTTAGAAAGATCAAGCAAGCCTGTTCTTCTATGTTGAAACAAAAACACATCAAAAGAAATGTGCTTTTTTCCAAAAGGCAACTGGACTTCTTCTTTTTTCTTTGAAGAAGTTGGATGAGAAGTGAACCATTTTCAAAGGGAAAAAAAGTAAGAAAGTCCAGTTGCCTTTGGGAAAAGCATTTTCGGAACAACCATGATCTGAGTGATTGAGAATCTCCATATACCACTGGTGGCTAACAGTTTTTGGGCTCCTGTGCCAAAAATTGTATCTGTACATGCCAGCACCCAGAAGGCAATGTGCATGCCCCCCCGCCCCCTGTGCATATATGCACAACCCCGCCCGCCGCCACCCCCTTACATGCACTGTGCCTCCCAGCTGATTTTCAGTCCATTTGAGGCCTTTTTCAGGTCCCAGAGGCTTGAGGAAAGCTTCTGCAAGCTATGCAGACCGAAAAAAGCCTTTGCAGACCTGTTTCATCACGTCTTGTATTTCCAGAAATACAGGAAGTGACAAAATGGGCCTATTTTTCGGCCTGCAAAGGCTTTCTTCAAGCCTCTGGGTGGTCGAAAATCAGCTGGGAGGTACACACATGTGCAGTGAGGTAAGTTTGTGTGCGGCTCGCGTGCCGGCACAAATGGCTCTGTGTGTCATCTATGGTATGCATACCATAGGTTTGCCATCACAGCTATATAGTATCAAAAGAAACAAAAAACAAACAGGATAGAAGCCTATCCACTTGCATCTAGCCATGAATAGATTTCCTGAATTTTAGTGCTTAATCAATGTAAAAATGGTAGCTTTTAGAATTTAAGATGGAAAACAGCCCAAAACTCTTGAGTGTAATGCCACTAAAGATGATCACAAGTCATTATGGATGCTAGATGCTATTGTGAGTCAGCATGAATTCATGGTAGCATGAATATTTAACACTTAATGCTGGGCTGAAAACACAGGTAGCATTGGCTTTCCATTTAAACTGCAGCAGAGGGCAGACTGCATAAACTGTGCCTGTAATTAAATGATTGCTTGAAAATGTTAAGGGAAGATGTAACAACTCACAAGGGGTTTTGATTACTGCATTCATATGATATGGTTGATCTGTATGGAACTGCTTGGCTAAACTCAGAAATGGCATGAAACAAATTATTTTAAATTGCTTCATTTAATGCAGTAGTTTTTAAAGGTTTTCACTAGACATGAGTGAAAACAGAAATCATGACAATTGCTTCACTAGACAGCAATAGCACTTAGATTTATATACCACTTTACAGTGCTTTACAGCCCTCTCTAAGCAGTTTACAGAGTCAGCATATTACCCCCAACAATCTGGGACCTTGGAAAGATGGAAAGCTGAGTCAACCTTTAGCCTGGTGAGATTTGAACTGCCAAATTGCAGGCAGCCGGAAGTCAGCAGAAGTCACCTGCAGTACTGCACTCTAACCATTGCACCACTGTGGCTCATATGCAGTTTAAACATTTAGAATAGTCCTAAAATGAAAACCATCATTTTAGGTTTCAGCTCCCTGACTGATTTTGTTGTTGCTTTCAGGTGAGGGTTTAGAATACACAATAGTGGTACAAATACTGCATGGCTACTAGTGTCTTTTTGTTTGATACATTCATGATTTCTTTTGAACATATGTAAAGAAAAATAGCAATTTCTGCAAATAATTCAAGAATTCATACCTGGATGTTTGCATGTTTCTTTGGAAGACCCATCTCAGTTCTAAGGAATTATGCAACATTTGGTGATCTTAGATGGAAACATCTAGTCCTGGATAATTCAGTAGCACATGTTTCTCACTAGAGATACACAGACCTGATCAGTGATCAATAAGTCAGTATTTAAAAGCAAGGATAAGCCCAAAATGAAACTCTCAGTCCCTCATGCACTGACCTTGAATGCATTCATTGAGAATTAATCCAAGAAATTGCAGTGTGCTATCAGCCTTAATATACTTTCTGAAATAATCTATATTTCCCCCGAATCACATAGACTATTGAATTCTTCCTCTTTTTCTCTCTTAGGATATTGATTTCTGCCTCTTGTCAAATTGTTAAGTACACACAGCTCTGCTTAACATAGAAGCTCATTGTCCACATTTCCAGGAATTGATGTGGCTTTACTTGAGATTCCCTCATTTACCCTTTTCTGCTGCATTAATACTATCAGCACAAAACAATTTCAAGTGGCAAAAGAGTTGTGAGAAGAGCTAGCAAGTTGAGTGAAAAATTGGCACATATAACTGTGACACATCTGAAGATCAACTTGGAAAACACAGCTGTAATCCTACGATGCTTTATTTTACATGATGTGTATTCTAAATTTACAAATTAGACACATATGATTTACTATACTGTACAGAATTTTAGTTCCGGTACTTTATATTATGGGAATTTTCTATGCTGGTATTTTACATTATTCATTTAGATATTTGTTGTACATGTCCTGTTCTTTAATTAGTCATTGATTGAATAAACTCAGTGCCTGATCTAATCCCAGACAATTAAGATGAGCTGCATAACTTGGAGAAAAGTCGAATAATATTAGAAAGCTTACTGACTTGGAATTTAACTTCTGCAATGATAACCAGCAAGGGAAATTATATTTAGTTTTAATGATCTAAAATAAATATGTACTTAATATTTTTGCACAGTATTATTATTTTAACAAAACTGCAAACCTCCAAGGATTAAGGACTAAGATGGAGAATAAATCATATCAATCAATTAGTCAGTCTTTTATGTGGCTTCATCTAAGGATGTCTTGGTTTGAGTAGGAGATGCAACATATGACACTGGTGTCTTTTAGAACAGGGGACTCCAACCTTGGCAACTTTACGACTTGTGGACTTCCAATTCCCAAAATTCTTCAGCCAGCATGTGCTGGCTGAGGAATTTTGGGAGTTGAAGTCCACAAGTCGTAAAGTTGCCATGGTTGGAGACCCGTGTTTTAGAACACAACAGTTGCAAGTACATCACTTTCTCTAGGTTTACAATGTGGAGAAAACTGGCTTTATTTGTAAGTAATATTTTCTGAACAGTTATAGTTACATGTCACAGAATGAAAGGAAAAAACAAAAAGAAAAAGATATAGAAAAACTACTCACGCCTGAAGCCATAGAGCCATCTCAATGAAGCCTGTAGGCATTTTTTTCTATTTTGGAATGGAGCATCACAGCAAAGTTCTCTTTAATGTAGTAGCTCCTTAAAGTATTGTCCAAAACTAAAAAAATATACAGTACATCCTCAGAAGAGATGACAATAAAGGACACCATTCTGTAATAAATTTCATATACAAAAAATATTTGTAGGTCAGGAAAACTTGATTGAAATAGAAAAGGATGTGATCGATGGACAGTTAAATTGCAAGATGATACAATCTGATGCCATCCAGAAAATGGTTGTGGTATAGCTTGCTTGCCTTTTTAAGCAGGACTTTTGAGTATAGTATTCTTTTAAATAGAGGCCACTTTTAGAAAATAAATTACCTATTCTAGAGAAGGACATCTAGTCACTGGCTGTATTATCTTTAAAGTTCCAAAAGAAATGTAAGGAATTTTCCTTACTATGATTATTTTTAAAATTGTATTTATTTATTCACTGTATTTCTCTACCACCGGATGATAGTTATTCTTTGGGAATACAGTCAAATACAATATGTACTAAAGAAAACTCAAGAAACTCCATGCCAGGCAAGATGATAATAATAATGGAAATGCAGTCTAATAGTGTTATTATCAAGTAGCAGTGAAACACTAAAGCTGTAAAATGCTATAATAGTTACTTTAATGTTTGAACATAAGAAGCTCTTCAACTGACACCCAAAACAAGAAGACAAACAAATAGAGGTGCAAGGCAAGATTTTCTGTGGAGGGCATTCTTCGTACAATATAAACCATTGAAATGACAGTGAAATTGGAATCAACACACTGACTTTTAGGCATCACAATTTAGCAATACTTATTTCCAAGCAAACAAGTTAGATTAGGTTGCCTATTTTTGAAAGAGAATGAATACTTTTTTTATAATAATGAAGGTCTGTGGTTGAGGTGCAGAGTGACATGTATACCTAAAATTTTGTATCTTTACAACAATAGGAATGTTGCTGAATGAGATCTGAAGTAGGGCTATTTCTGCTTTAACTGGGTTGAAATGGAAGATTTAAAACAGCTTTAGAACTAAAGTGAGGACAAATCTTTTTATAACTTCTTAAATCTGAAGCTAAGGATGAGCCATCTCTATGTGGCTGCATACTTGTATCACAAAACCTGAAGTGAAAAAATTGCTGTAATTTGGTAGTCTGGGAGAGCCCTAGAAAGGTCTGAGAGAGAAAAAGATCTCATAATGTAGTTTATTTTTTTGTCAATGACCTTGACACAAAAACCACTCAGACAGACTCTATTAGAGCTGGCTATCTCACAGTCAACCCAATCTTTGAGCAAATGATTTACACTTGATGAAGAGATTATCAAAGAGAAAAAGGGAACGCTTGTATCAAAAACTACTTTTTAAGGAGCATTGGTTAATGGCCAAACTATAAAATGTAGTACTATTCCAATGGTGAGGCCTCAGAAACACCTTTTTTGACTGGGCTTAGGCTGCTTCTAGTTGAGAGGAGTAGGAACAAACCTTTTCTTAAACCCAAGGCACAAGCTGAATGTTTTATGGGTAAAATGGAAAGGTAGAAATAGGTGACACAATGGCAAGAAAATAGGTTGAGGTGGGGAAAACACAAATATATTAAAAACCCTCCTGTCCGCAACAAATCATGAAGCAGGATTGTTCCACATAAATTACAGAGGAAAAATACTGTCTGTTCCGTCCGGAAAAGAAGCACGTGAGACCGGGTTCCAACTAACAACTCTTTATTTGGTTAACAGCAACAGTAA
>BHFT01006974.1:0-19218 GCA_004320025.1 Laticauda laticaudata | reverse complement strand
GGGGGGGGGGGGGGAGATGCCTACAGTCCCTCATGACTAGTCATATCCCAATGCTCTATATGGGACTACCCTTGAGGAGCATCCAGAATTGCAGAATCAGAATGCAGTGGTATGAGCAGTTATGACACATATTACACCTCTGTTCAATGAGCTGTGTTGGCCAGAGGGAGACATACGAGGTTGCAATTCAAGGTGCTTGGTCTTCCTCATAATTTCATGGCATAGGATTAGATTATTTATGGCATTGCTCTCTGATTGTTTCTGTCCACCCCTTTAGATCCAGGAGAAGCCTGCTATGGGCTCGATCAGTTAAAGAATGTCATCTTGTGAGACCCAGGAAATGACCCTTTTTTGTGGCTGTGCTTGTCCCTCCACAAAATTATATCAGTCTCAACCTGCCCCCTTTTCAGAAGTCTCTTAAAACATGGATGTGTCCCAGGTATGAGAGTTGGAGTGTGCTGGAACCCGTGATAGGATTATTATTTGTTTATACTGGTTTAGTTCCCTGTTTATGTTTTTGTGTAATGTTTTTAATATTATTCTTAAACGATATAAACCATCCAGAGTTGCTATTGTGAGATCGGAAGCTATAAATCAAATCAATCAATCAAACCTGGTCCCTGTGCAACTGCTTTTTGTCTTAAACATAAAATTGGCCACACATTTTCAGAAACCGCAAGAAACCTTCACCTAATCTTTTTATCAACTAACACCCTCGATTTAGATAAAATTAATAAATATATATTTAACTGACTTCCACGAATAACTCCCTCCGTCCAGAAATAGGCCGACCGGCTGGGCGGAAAAGGCAACCTGTTAAAGCAGAGATTCTTAACTTTGGCAACTTGAAGATGCCTGGACTCCAAGTCCCAGAATTCCCTGCTCGGCATTCTCGCGCTAAAACACTGAGCGCTTCCGCTACAGAGGACACCCACCCACCCCCAGTGTACGTCGGGGACAATGTCGGCCACAAGGGGCGCTCGCGCGCCAAATAGAATCCTCTTCCAGCGCCGTGAGATGACGTCAATGGAGTGCGTCAGCGGTGGAGTCTGTCAGGAGCAAGTATGTCGCCGCCGACGCTTTTCAGCTTGCCGGAGGCGCGGTTGCGTTTCACGGTAAGTGGGAGACGAAAGTCGGTGGAGTGAGAGACCTCCCGACTGCATTTCAGATGGAGCGCGAGTAAGGATGGGGCCCAGGCCCGTTTCTCGCGTCCTTTGCGTGTTTCCCTGTTCGAGTTCAGACTGGCGTCGGTTGCATTTCTCATCCTCTTTCAGCGTTTAGAATGGAGATCTTTTCTCTCTCTTTGGCGGACCGCCTCTGCGCTCTTTTGGGTGCTTGGTGCTGCCCTTTTTATCATCCTCGATGACCAGGCGTGCACCCTGGAGTTTATGAACTGAACTAGTGCCATTCTGTCCGACTTCTATTAACGAGCAACGTTGCAAAGTTGTTGTTGATTTTTTTTCCCCCTTAGTAACCCATTACGTGGCGGTATTGTCTTGGTATAGCATGGAAATTATTGGTGCTATTTTGGGGGTCATAATAAGATTTTGATGCTTTTGTGAGTGGGCTACTGTCAAACTCAAGATGTGTACAATTACTGTGCTTACGTCTTTAGGCACTGATGTGTTACCTGGTTAGGGCAATGAAACGTCTGCATGAAAACAAGCGTGCTGAGAGACACCAGAGACCCATGTCTTTATAATTTATATTATATGTAAATTACATCAGTGCAGCACATTTATACGTTTTGCAGAAGTTGAGCTGTAGGTTGACAGCTATCTGTTAATGACCTTACTTCAGAAAATTAAAATGGTGAGTAGGGATCCCCAGGGATTGATTGCCAATTTGAGAAGGGGTGCATTTTATTCCTGTTTAGCCTCACGAAGCTTTGCCTCCCATCACAAGGTGCTCTTCCAGTATTGGAAGTGGTGCTTAGAATAGACATGTAGGTTCAACATCAGCCCAGGATGACATCCCCAAGAAGTAATTGAGAGAATTACTCTTGGATGTTGGGGAAGGTAAGACTAGGTAAAAACACCTTGGTCTTGGCTACCTCATCTTGTGCAGTGCTCAGTTGCAACACAGAGGCCATAAAAAGAGAGCCCCGCCGTGGGCAAAAGTTCTGATAAATGTTCAGCTTTTGATATACAAACCATTATTCTATGCACAACTGGACTGATTGCATTGCTGTTCTGCTTCGACAAGCTGAGAACGTTCACTTATTATTTTACAGCATCACAGAGGTTCTAAAACTCTGCTGTTTTGAAAATAATAAAATAATAAATGAAGGCTCCTGACTTGTCCATGCACAGCAGGAGTGCAGTCTGACATAATTTTTGTTGGCTATAATTCAGTTTATGTCCTAAACCAGCAGTCGCCAATTGGTGGGCCGTGGCAAAATTTTGGTGGGCCGCAGAGAAATCTCATCCCCAGAGCATCCCCCCAAAGCAATTAATCCAGGCTGCACAGAAACACAAGGCTGCTCAACCCACATGGCCCGCAGGAACCTGCCCTGCCCACTCACTCCTTACCCAGCAAACTTGCCTGCTAAGTTGTTATTTTTCCTTTTTCTGACCATCAGCTGTTCTGCTGTGCCAGGAGATTTAGATTATCTAGGAAGCAGGAAATGGATTGGCAGGTTGGATTTCTTGGTTGAAAAAGCAGGTTGGATTTCTTGCTTTCTAGCTAAGCACAGCCGAACCTCCTTTTGGGCTGAAGGTTTGCTTGCAAGCAAATTTGAGAGACTGAGCTAGCTGATGGCAGATAGATAGATCACTGAAGCAACACTGTGAGCAACTCAATCTGCCTGCTTTGCCTGATTTTGGGTAAAAATTGTTTTTTTTATATATAAAAAAAATATTTACATACATGGTATGTTGTAAGTTAATTTTGTGAGTTTGCTTGCCAAGCAAATTTTGTGTGACAGACTGAGCTAGCCAATGGTAGATAGATAGATTTCTGAATGAATCTGTGATTCTGTGAGCAACTCAATCTGCCTGCCTGCTTTGCCTGATTTTGGGTAAAAGTTGCTCTTTTCTTATAAAAAATTCAATATATAAATATTTATAATATTTACATACAAGCCATGCCCAGCCAGTCACATGACCACCAAGCCACACCCAAAAATTAGACCACACCCACAGGACCAGTTAGTGGTCCCTGGGATATTTTAAAATATAAGTTTGATGTAGATTTTCTAAAACACACATTGTTTTAATATCTGATAAGCAAATAAGTTATTTCTCATTTTTCTCTTAGAATTCTACTCGAGATGCACTCAAAAACAAAACCATTAAGCCTTTATTGAATGCATTCAGCAAGATTCCTGGAAGGTAAATTTCAATTTGATTTGCTATCATAACAAAAAAAATATAGTATTTTATTGAAATTGAAAGCTTTAGCAAAGCAATCTATTATTTTTATATATTTCTAGTGAAAATGAAAAAAAGTTAACACTGGATCAGGCTTTCCGAGTTGCTCTGGAAGAAGAAATTGTGAGTAGTTTTTGAAAAACTGTGTATGTGAAAGTTAATTGAATATCTTGAATGATGTCATTCTAAACTGTACATAATTTTTCAGTTTCTGGAAGTAAACTTTCAGAAGTATAACTGTGGTCTGATCTCAAAAAAAGGTTGAATGTCCAAAACACTTCAAATTATGTCTAGTTCAAGAGGTTACTTCTGCAGCTTTTGAATCAACTTTGAAACAGCATGACCATGAGGAAGTTGAGCAGTGTACAGAGGATGCAACAATGCATTTTGTTTCTGAATCAATAAGTTTCATGCATTTATATTAGCAAGCCTGAAATTCTATAAGACTACATTGTGTCAAACCAATAAAGCAGCTTAACTTTGCTTCAGTTGTGACTTTTCCATTTCTTTAGTCAAGGTGAGAACATCTCTAAATGATACCTTTATATATAGAGGTGTCCTGGCTTCAGAATATTTAGTTTCACAGATTATGTCATGCTGCTGTCAGAATCTGACTGGACAGCTGACAGGGAGTGGAAGTGTGGCTCTGTTGGCTGTGGAAGAAATTGGGGAAGGGCAAAGTCCAGCTGGGGAGCAGGGGAGAGGGAATCCAGAGGAAGATCCAGGTCCACCCCCTCTTTATTCTAGGGCACGCAGGGAGGAACGGAGAAGGGAGCAACATGAGTTGTTTGGCTTACGGGGGAGGAAAGGGCCCTAATTCCCTTCATTAGCTGCAGCTGGGAACACAGTGTATAAACAAGGAAGCTGAGCACTGCAAGTTATTGGGAGCACACATGAATTTATCTTGTATTCTCGTAGCTTATCTGTATTCCTGGCGTCTTCCTAAATCTGAAATTCCTTCTGCCCTGTCAAGCTAATTACTTCAGTTTGGTTTGTTTTGATTTTTAGTTACAGTTTGTATGTACCTTGTTTTGGACTGAATTTTCTACAGTTAAAGGCTGTTCTGGGAGAGTTTTTCTCCTGACGAAGGTAACTTGGATATTGGGGGCAAAGTTAGAGATCATAAAGGGACTTTTATTGCTTATTTGACTGTGTTGCCTTTGTGTCATGGCCTGGGTCATCACAGCTTATATATGGCCCAAAGAAACACTGTTCATACATGTTATTTACCTTGCATGAAATTAGCATTGGAATCAAGGATGCTGTACAAGTAGATCTTGCATAGTGATTGCCTCAGCAACAATTTGAAGTTATGATTGTGATGAAAAAGTAAATTTGTGATCAATGCCTGCATTTATGACCTTCTCATTATCTGTGTCTCAATCACGTTTGCTATTACAGTCACTATGTGTCGCCTTGTGCCTGACCTATTATTTTTTTCTTTTCTCCCCTCATAGAGTGGAGAGAATGCCTAAACAAGCAATCTCTTCTTTTCACTAGCACTTCCCTAAGGGGAAGACTCAGTTCTGTGACTGATTCGCTGGTTGGCAGCTGCTACTTGTAATTGACAAAACCTTAATCACTTTCACACTTTCCTCTTTTTTTGCCTCCTAAATGCCAATGTGCTCGGTAAACAGCTAGCAAATAACATTCCTTTCAATGTTTATTTTCTATTATGTATCTGGTTAATCTCTTAAAATACTTCCTTTCCAATGAATGTAAATGCAAAATACAAACATTGTTTCCCATCTTACAATTGTCAGATCTGGAGTGAGCATCTCAAAGGAGGAGTGGAGTGAGGAAAAGGGGCAGTAAGAATTTACCCAGCTTCCTCTTGAATGGAGTTCTGGAAACTTACTCCACCATTTGAGGTTACATGTAATGTCATGTAAAGCAAAGGAAAGTTGAGGTAAAATCATAAACATAGTTGCAGTCATATGATTTTTCACTTAGCAACTGAATTTCTGGCCCTAGTTGTTGCTAAACATGAACTATCAGTTTGTGATGAGCAAGATAAGTATTTAAACGGTTTAGTTCTTATTAATACCATTAGTATTATCGTTATCATTAAGAGTGAAATATTCATGAGACGCTATCAAAATCTAGTCTATACCTCAACATGACCCTGAGATTTCTCACCATCTTCAGTTCTGGAAATAAAACACTTTTTTTCTAATATATGGTTTTCCAAGAATTTGTGGGGACCACAGGGGAAATAGATAACTTTCCAATGCAGTCCATTAAGATAATGCACTGTAGTCTGTTCCAAGTATTATATGATTCCACTCTTGATGGCTATTCTTTTTTTTTTAGATAAATAAAACTTCTTGTGAAAATGTCCTGGCTATCATTTCGCTTGTTATTAATGGGGTAATAGAAGGTGAGTCTGTTTTCCTTTGTAAGTGCTTTGAAATAAAATGTCATGACTAAATTCTACATTAATTAAAAAAAAACTTGTTCATATTATTTATATTACTTAACACATAGCTTATATAAATATTGCATTATCCCACCAAGGTTGACTCAGCCTTCCATCCTTCTGAAGTGGTAAAATGAGGATCCAAATTATTGGGGGCAATATGTTGACTCTATAAACCACTTTGAGGGGGCTGTAAAGCACTATAAAGTGGTATATAACTCTAAGTGCTATTGCTGTTATGAAAAATACCTTTACTAATTCAGTTTCTTTACTAATTCAGTCCACTTGGAAGTAATACTACTTCCATCTTTTGTCCAATGCCAATCTG
This sequence comes from Laticauda laticaudata, assembly GCA_004320025.1. Lineage (NCBI taxonomy): Eukaryota > Metazoa > Chordata > Lepidosauria > Squamata > Elapidae > Laticauda > Laticauda laticaudata. The sequence continues at coordinate 13,100 of BHFT01006974.1, read as the reverse complement.
CAAAACCAAAATGTACTTGTAAATTACAAGGAGAACACACACACACACACACACACACACACACACACACATGCACACAACTCCTCTAACCTACTGGGCGCAGGTGATGGACTAGAATAGACATCTCATATCTTTCTCCTCCCTCCCTCCTTTTTATTTCTTTTCTTTCTTCTCCTCCATACCCCCTCTTTCTTTGTCCTTTTTCTTTCTTTCCCTTTTCTCTTTCTTTTTTCCTTCTCTCTTTCTCTCTTTCTTTCTCTTCTCTCTTTCCTTAGGCTCACCCCATTGACTTGGTTGCACCGATCTGCTCGGACTTGCTTGGCAGGTCCATCGGTGCAATGGGCTCAATAGGGTGGACCTGTGGCAGGAACCTAGAACGCGTCAGTGGCGCACGTTGAAAAGTAGAGCAAATCCACAGGTCGTAATTTTTGCTACAAAGAATCACAAAGCGTTCGGGTCTGATGCAAAGAGATGGGACACACATGTCAATCGATCAGCAACATAAAATAGATAAAATAAAGAAATACAAATAAAACAAATCAACAAGAATCATCAAAGCATCTCTGATTAGATTCTATTCACTACTAGAATCTAATCAGAGATGCTTTGCTGATTCAAGTCCAATGACCTGCTCCAGCAGGGTTAGAAGGGAGTGTGTGTGTATGTGTGTGCATGGCTGTCAAAACTCCAGAAACAGGTCAAGTAGCTCTGGGGAGGCTAAACAACCGGCCATTCAGTGAGGACCACTTGTATTTGGTTTGTCAGTCACCTGGCCATGCCTACCCAGTCACATGATCACCAAAGCACACCTATCCAGTCATGTGACCACCAAGCAACACCCATCCAGCAAGCCACGCCAGCCAGTCACATGACCAAGCCAAACCCACCCATTCACATGACCAGCAAGTCATACCCTCAAATTAGGCCACGCCCACAGAAATTTGAATCCCACCCCTGGGTGGGGGGCACCAAGGATGAATATGTAGTTCCAAGGGGGCAGTGGATTGAAAAAGTTTGGGAACCACTGGCCTAAATTGTTAGAAAGCATAGTTTAGTCCCATATTTCCAATCACAGTGAATGGTAACAAATGTACAAGTTGAGGTAGCCACTGCTAGCATAGTGGAATATTTAGCAATAGCACTTAGACTTATATACCACTTTATAGTGTTTTACAGCCCTCTGTAAGCAGTTTACAGAGTCAGCATATTGTCCCCAACAATCTGGGTCCTCATTTTACCCACCTCGGAAGAATAGAAGGCTGAATCAACCTTGAGCCTGGTGGGATTTGAACTGCCAAATTGCAGGCAGCCAATGGTCAGCAGAAGTAACCTGCAGTAGAGTACTCTAATCACTGTGCCACCGAGGATGTTTATATTTTTTATTTAAAACCTACATATTTCTACATTGGCATTTAATATTCCAGAGTATACATTAACACCTGAGTTTGAATGAATTTGTTGAACCAAGGATTACAGGTTAATTGCTTCCAATAAATAAACTTAAAGTCTAATGAACACTGCTCGGATTGCAACTGCAGTTAGTAGCATTAGCCATGCACTTCAGGTTATTTTAACATTTTATAAAGTATTTTCTCTAATTCTACAGATTTTAAGCAGAATTAAGTTAAGTTTTTAATTTGTCTCAAAGTAGAAAGCTAAAGTGTATGGCTAAAACTATTGACCTGCAGCTACAATCAAAGCAATGTTCATTAGTTTTACTACAGCTTTACTTAGCTGTAAGAATGACTTTTAAGGATGACTTACAACCATAATTGTGAATGGAATTTCAATCATTAAGCAGTGTGGGGATAAAGTGAGATACCACAGGAACACACCATTTAGTGACCACAATACTGGCATTCCTAGCTGTCATCATTAACCAAGAATCATGGGTTGTTAAATAAAGGGAGTCTCAAATGAGGCCTGTAGGGTGTTGCAGGGGAGTGGGGGAGGCCCTGGAAGGCCTGGCACACACTGCATGCAAATTGTGCTATAGGGTTCTGAAATATGCGAAGCCACAACTGCACCACCCACCCAGCAGCACTTAACAACTGAAGTAAGTCACCTGCCTATTTCCCAGTTGCCCAGTCTATGCTGTTTGGGCAGTCCTGCACTCATCAATGGCAGCGCTGGGTCTGGGTCTGAAGTTGAGGCCTGAGGCCTTAAGCAATCTGAAACCTGTGCAATGATGCTAGCCTGACACCATTTGAGACCTGAAGACTGCTGCATGGCGGAGTGAGCTACCGTCATACATTCCAGCTCCTGCTGACCTAATAGTTCAAAAGCGTGCAGCTGCAAGTAGATAAATAGTTGCACCAGGATGGGATGCCACCAATTCAGCCGGTTCTATAGAACCGGTAGCTGTGAAGAGCAGCTGACATATTGTTAATAGTGCCTGTCTTAGATGGTGTCTCTGGAAATATGTGCTGTGCCTTTTCCGTGCCACAGAAAAGCATGTGATCAATTTTGATCACATAGCCACAGGGATTCTTTGGTAGCCAGAATTTTGAGAATGGGTCATAAGGTACATTTTTTCAAACACTATAATTTTAAATGAGTGGTGAATGAATAATTGTAAATCAAGGACAACTTGTACAATATTTTTAAAGGCAGTTTATAATAAACAATGAAAATCAAAGTCTGTATTATTATTGGTAACTAGCAAGATTCTTGAAAAAAATGCCCGTTCTTACGTTTTATAAAAAGAAATCATTTTAGCACATACATAAACGGATTCTCTTCCGTTAAGGTATTTGTACTGCATCAACTCCTTTTGTGCTCTTGGGAGATGTTTTGGATTGCCTTCCTTTGGATCAGTGTGATAAAATTTTCACCTTTGTGGAAAAAAACGTTTCCACATGGAAATCGGTAAGTATCATGGAATTTGTTAAGTTTTAAAAGTTCATTTTTGTGATAGATTAACAGGTGAATAATTTGGTTATCATGCAAGAATTATGTAAAACAAACAGATACACTGTTTGGAATAGTACAAATTGATCACTGTATTACATGATATTAAGTATGTAAGTGTGTCATTTATCAGTTGTAGGAAAGAAGTGCAAATACTTAAGAACCAAGCATTTTTGAGGACTGGGTGGGATTCTGAGAAAAAAATAGATAAAAGTTGTGAACTTTGATAAGCTTTATTAAGTCCACTGGCCTCAAATTACTTGTGACTGCATTGGCTGCACAGCTTCAACAGCATTCTTAATCCAACATTTTTTGGATGTTTAAGCCATGGTTATTTAGAGTGACTTTGATTAGTATTGTATATTTTACTAGCAAATAACTTAGATAAATTCTTAGATAGTTGTATGTAGATTATGATGATCTCTCAAAACTGTGGTTAAAAATATAACAATATTTTTTTGGTTCATGAATTAAAACATGTAACTCACTGTGGTACTTTATCAGCCTTTTTAGCTTCGTGTAATGTATTGAATTAGATATGTCTTACAAAATGCTCTTGTCTTCAGCTTAGTTATTCCTATTTGCAAAATGTAAATACCTTATTCAGGATGAAGAATATCCCTTATAAGAAAATAATTTGCCTTTGCATTTCTGGGAAGGTTGAATCAACAGAACATGTCCTTCTAAATTCTGTTTTCTGAAGCTTGAAATATATATTTTATAGCATGCATGAGAGACTATTCATAATCCTACTCAGATTATCTTTCTAATGTAATTAAGTTCATCCTGTTTTTTAAATATCAACTAATGATATCATGTGGAATTATATGTTATTTTTAGAACACATTTTACTCTGCGGGAAAGAATTATTTACTGAGAATGTGCAATGGTGAGTAGCCTTTTTCCTAGCATTGCCAATGAAAATACAGCCTTCAGTGTAATTTTCAATGCTGCTTATTAAAACTGTACTTATGTCCTACTATTGTTGATCAAAATATTAGAATATAATTTTGTAATGAAACATTACAGGTAGTTCTCAACTTATAAGAGTTCGTTTAGTGACCATTCAAAATTACAATGTAACTGAAAAAGTGATTTATGACCATTTTTCACACTTACAACCATTGCAGTATCTCCATGGTCATGTGATCAAAATTCAGATGCTTGGCAACTGACTCATTTATGATGGTTGCAATATCCCAGAGTTATGTGATCAGCTTTTGCAACCTTCTGACAAGCAAAGTCAATGAGGAAGCCAGACTCACTTAATGACTGTGTTATTAACTTAATAACTGCAGTGATTCACTTAACAAATGTGGCAAGAAAGATCATAACATGGAACAAAACTCACCTAACAAATTTATCACTTAGCAACATAAAATTTGGGCTCAATTGTCGTAAGTTGAAGACTATATTAGTTTATTTTGCACTTTTTGCTTGACATATCTACATTTTTATTTGAACAATAATATATTTATCTGAAAAGGATATAGAACTGTGTATATATGCAACTTAGTAACACCATGATCTTTAGCATATTTTCTCAAAAGTTGCTCCAGATAGTTCAATTCTTCTCATATGGAAAATAAATAAAAAACAGGAGATTAAAGAGAATGCATGGTTGTATTTTTGGAAAGTATTTACTGCTGTCTTTTGATACCAGAGTCTATTCCTGTTACATTTTTAAAACATTGAAAACTTAAATACATTTTTCTTTGATATTAAGATCTTTTAAGAAGACTGTCAAAATCACAAAATACAGTGTTTTGTGGAAGAATTCAGCTCTTCTTGGCCAGGTTATTTCCTCTTTCAGAAAAGTCAGGTAAGTTTCTTTTTTAAGCATGAACAGCAAGCAATACAATGAACAGATTAATTCATCACATATATTTTAAACCCAATTTGGTCCTAATTTCATAATATTTTATGTCTCTAATTTGCCATATTCAGGATGTTTTTCCTCCAAATTTTCTTAAGTACCATTGTCTGCATTTTTAAAAATTGAAATATTGTATAATTATTTATAAAGTGCACAGAAAACTGATATTTGCAAATATCACTTCAGATTATTTTGCCTGATCAGATTTTCCCCCCTACAGGGCTTAACTTGCAAAGTCAATTTAATTTGGAAAATATCACAGTTTTTAATACCAGTGAGCAAGACAGCACCCTTGGACAGAAGGTTATTTTTTATTATTATTATTTTCTGTTATGCACACAATACGGAAAACTTGGAAAATGTAGATATTATAAGCAGGTTGTAATTATCTCAAGAGAAGGAGCATGAAGTGATTTTAGACATAAAGTATCTATTATTTAATTTATATTGCACCAAAATCATGAATTATGTCAGTTGTTTAAGGAACAAATTTTGGTAGAGATGCAGAACTGAAAAAAGAACATCCCAATTTATGAAATGAATTTCAGTGTTCGTTTTAAAAATACTTATGGTCTGTTCTGTTTGAGCGACCACTGAAGTTTTTCAGCAGATTACTGATTATTCTTCTTTTGAATGAGTAGAACAATTTTCTACTCATGTAGATGGAATGGAAATTAATATTAAATTAATTATGTGACTTTAGCATGCAGAGGAGAGAGAAGAAGGAATGGAAGTAGAAGAAGGTGAAATGGGAGATGATGAAGCTCCTACAAGTTGGTAAGGAGAGATAAATTTAAATTCTCAGTTATGAAATGAAAGAAAATGTATGAAATCTATTGGAATTATTTCTGTTAAAAAGATTGCCTTTAACTTTTACTGTACATTGCCATTTTTATGAGGGTCTAGTTTAAAATCTTATTAAATAGGGAAAATTATTGGGTCATGGCTATGTTTATTGAGATCCAAAGATGTTTATCTGTTGCACAAGTTCTCATTTCTTTGTTTATGTAATATCAATAGGACAACAAATATATGTACATATGTATTTAAATAATAAATGTACCAAATTTATTTTCAATAATAGCTAGATATATTTATGAATGAATACTTTGTAAATATTGGTTTGTCAGTTCCATTCCAATAGATTATAATCTGTACAGAAAATTTTGGTCACTTCAAGATTACTTCAGAAATCCTGTGCAGTGCTATGAAAAGGTCTCATGGAAAGTATTTCTTAAGGTATTGTGCTTATTATATTTCATTTCCATTTGTGGGTATATAAATACATATTACTTCCGGGATTCCAAGCAAAATAATTATTGTTATTTTAACCCACTTTTTTATAACTCAAAAGGTTGAACATAACCAGTACTCCTTCCTCTATTTTCCCCACAACAACCATTTGATGTGAGTTGGGCTATTGGAAAGGAATTGACCCAGAGTCACCCAGCACTTTCATGCCTTAATACAATGCTCTTCTTCTTCTCTCGTGTCGCTACACTTTTCCCAGCCACTGTAGAACACAGGCTCTGGCACATGGGGTGTAATCGTGGAGATCATGTGATGTACAGGGTTGTGGTAGCAGGGTGCAGTTTAATAGGTGTTCCATTGTCTGGGGAGCCTCCCCGCAGTCNCACTGGCACCTGTTGGGAGGGATTCCTTTGGCTCAAAAGAGAGGTTATGGGGTTTCTCCTGTAGATGTTTTGACCATCTACACCAACCTACCAATACAATGCTTATGAATAAACATTTTAGAATGCATTGAAGGAACATTAATTAAGAGTTGTAGAGAACACAATGCAAATTACAATTTATTTGAGGGGATTTTATCTGTAATGACTATCCTTCTTTTCTAGCCATCTTTTACTGGAAATCATTTGTTTATGTACATGTATATAAAATGCATTCTTGGACAGTGGGTAATGGAAATAAAAAGAGAGTAGACCAGCATCATTTGCATCTCATCAAATATCACTTCTGTTCTGAGGCTATAATTTGATTGTTGCATTTTATGTGATCTATTTTAAAAGTACTCAGAAGAAGTATTAACTGTCTTTGAGAGCTACAAGTTGGATGACACTCAGGCATCAAGAAAAAAATTAGAAGAGCTGAAAACTGGAGGAGAGCATGTTTATTTTGCAAAATTTCTTACAAGTGAAAAGGTATATTTTTCCTGTCCCTAAAAGTAGATTTTATTGCAAAAGGAATTTTGTCTTAATCCTTACCACTGTATTAATACTTCAGTTGGCAAGGAAATAATGATGGATTATTATCTCATTGTTTTGTCGCTGAACTCCCTGCACCTATCAGTCTCTCTGGGTTTATCAGAAATGCTGAAGGAAAAGAGCAGACATTTGGAATTCTGGGCTTTTCTACTTGGGCGAAAGAGAAATTACTGGTGGTGTAGAACCCAAAGGTGCTTTTTTCAAGAGGCAACTGGACTTTCTGGTTTTTCTTTGAAGAAGTTTTGCTTCTCATCCAGGCAGCTTCTTCAGCTCTGTCTGGATGGTGGGAAATCGAAGGATTTCTTCAATTTTCTTTCCAATTCCCACCATCCAGTCAGAGCTGAAGAAGCTTCTTGGATGAGAAGCGAACCATCTTCAAAAGAAAAACCAGAAAGTCCAGTTTCTTCTTGAAAAAAGGACCTTTGGGATAACCATGACCTGGATGACTGAGAATCTCCATAGACATTTGGTGTTATAGAACTTATTATTTCTAACGAGCAATGAAGAAATAAAAATGCTGAAGGAAAGTACAGGTAATCTTCATTTAACAGTCATGGGGCAGGAATTTCTGTTGCTTAACAATGTGATCGTCAAGCACAGTGTCATGTGACTGTGCCGCTTAGAAACAACAGTCTAGTACTTAATATTTGCCATCATTAATCTAACCCCAAAACATTTTAAGTGCAACATTGCGGGATCGTCATTTGCAACCTGCAGGTTTCCTATTGACTTTGCTTGTGGGAAGGTGGCAGGAAAGCTGACAGCTGAAAGAATGGCAATCATGAGACTGTGGGATGTTGCAATTGCAAGCTGGTCGCTGAGTACGTGGTTCGCAATCACATGAATGAAGGAATGCTGCAACAGCCACAGATATGAGGAGTGATCATAAGTACCATTGTGGGTGTGAAATGTTGGTGAAGAAGTGATTGATAAAAAGGAACCCCTGTATTTTGATTAGATTTAATACTGCAAAGCGGTAGCCATCTTGGAAGGAAGTTGTCATTTGGGTAAAGCGTAAAAAATATTTTTATTCAAAAACTACTTGATCTATTAACTGCAATATCAACTTCTGACTAGATTAGTATATGATTGGGATTAAGATTATTGATAAATGTGATGGCCAGGTGTGTCTCTAGAGTTATGCTTGCTCCACCCAACTTTTCAGCAATGTGTACTTAGCTAAGGCTATTTCATTTCCCAGAAATAACATTGTAACTTTTTTTTTACAAATAAGATTAACAAAGTGAGCTTAGCATGAATACAAATCTGGTCTTTCAGAATCAGTTAAAGAGACTTTCACATTTGATTATTTTTTTAGAATCAAGATAGGAAAGACTTAGAAAAATCTAAGTCTCATACTTAAATTCAATATTTTATGTACATACCTAGTATTGATTCCAAAAATCATACACTGAAGCAAACATCTTGTGTGGTTTCAACCATTTGAATTGTACATGCCCCATTAATTTCATTTTACTTACTTTTGTATTTTAAAAACAGAAAACTACAGAATGTCTGTGTTTGTCTCTCTGTCTTTAATAGTTAATGGATTTACAGTTGAGTGACAGCAATTTTCGTCGTCATATCCTATTGCAGTATTTAATATTATTTCAATATTTAAAGGGACAGGTGAAGTTTAAAAGGTAAGCTAGGAAAGTCTTTTAAATACTTTTTTTTTACTTCTTTAATATATGTGATTCAATTCACTGCTATCATTGTCTGCTTGTATGAATCTGCTTCTAAATGCTGTATATTGGAAAGTATCCATGATCTATTCAAAGTTCTAAATAGAAAGAAGTTGAAATATAATACAGAAAATGGGTTTTGATTATGCTGCTTATTGAACTGTAATTACTGTATTTTTAATTTTTTAGACTTATACTTCTTACTATGTTTTTGAAATACATCTCTGCACTGCTTTTATAGAAATCCGTATACATTTGATTCCTGGGCTGTCTGCTTATTGCTCTATACTCTGAATGTGATCTCACATATTCAGATCATTGATGTTCTTGGTGTGGACACAAAAATAAGATGTAAATTAATGTAGTAAATTAAAAGTGTAACTGAATGCAATAACTAGTTGTAAAAATAAAATCGAACCTTCCCTTCAGTTCTCCATTTCTGCCACAGTCCCAGTTTCTCACGCAACCCCTTGGGAAAGTAAGTTGCCCATCCTTGGTATCCTGCCTTGAGCAGGGGATTGCAATAGAAGACCTACCTTCCAGCCCCTTCCCTTCCCTTCCCTTCTTCCAATAGAAGACCTACAAAGTCCCTTCCCTTGTATTTATTCCAGCCCGAGTCTAACAAATCTAACAGATAAATTACTGCAATAAAAGTTCTGGTGCTAGGAAAAGATTGGAGTGAACAAACCTCATACAGAATGGCATTTAAAAGTCAGGATTATTTTATTTTGCTTTTAAGAACTGGGAGAATCTGAAAAAGAGCATACATCTTCAGCCTAAAATTAAATATTTAATTAAACATTTCCATTAAAGCCAGTGAGGTTAGTATTTTCTTAGTTTTGGTTGTATCAAGCATCATATTTTGTCTTTCAGAGAGAAACAGAAAATAGTGGTGTATAATCATTTTTTAGAGAAAAATATAAATAATTCTCAGTAAGCTTAGTAAATGGCTCCCACAGATAAAACTTCAGTCCTGTATCAATAGCTGGAAGGCAGCCAATTTCATTGATTCCTCCCTCTCTCACACCTCTTAAAGCTACTTGGTGGGGGAGTCAAACTGGTGTCACATGACTTATTGGGACTTTTTCCCCCTTTGCTAAACTGGGCATGGCTCATGGGCCATGAGTTTGACAGTCCTGACTTAGAGTGTTGGCTGGCTGTGATGCAATGGAAAAATTAGTGAAATTTATTGCTAATTCTGTCATGAGAGTATTTGTATGGAACTCTACTCAGCGATGCATTTGCTGCTGCTGCTGCTTAAGAAAAATCTGGATCAAATGCACTGTGCATGTTTTGACTCATATGTGCCTTATTTTCTAGTTCAAACTTTATTCTGACTGATGAACAGTCCCTGTGGATTGAAGCTACCACAAAACAAGTTTACCAGGTGAGATTAATTAATCGTCTTGCGCATCTAATTTTACAGTGGGGCTTTTAGGAATAAATTTTTCATAAATTTTATTTTGAACACATTTCATGTTATATTCCAGCTTTTATTGCTGAACACCACATTTTTAGCTGCTCTGCTGCAACTTTTGATTTTTGTGGCTTTTCTAATTACAGCTTCTATCAGAAAACCCACCTGATGGAAAAAGATTCTCCAAAATGGTAGAGGTAAATTTCAATTAAATTAGATTTTAGTTTTTTTTTCTACTGCTCAGTTGTGTTCAATTCTCAAGTCTGCCTTAGACAAGTTCCTGCAGTTTTCTTGGCATGGTTTTTCAGAAGTGATTTGCCATTGCCTCCTTCATAGGACTGAGAGAAAGCCTAGTCCAGTGTCACCCAGATGGTTTTCTGCTTAAAGTGGGATTAGAACTCATGGCTTCCAGTTTCTAGCCTGAAGCTGCCACACAAAACTGGCTTTCAAACTTTAGATAAGTACCATCAATTGCAATTGGGCTCCTCTAAAGTAAAGCTGGTCTCTTTGGCACCAGGTCTCCTACACAGTAACCATTTAAAATAAATTTATGCTTTTGAGATTTTTGAACTCAGTTCTCCCACTTGGCTTCTTTTTTAATTCTGAATTTTAAAATTTTATTGATATAATTAATAATTTAAACATTTATTGTACATTCAGTGGAGCACTTCTACTGTTCAGCAAGATTGAAAAGCTACTTTTTTTTGCTAACTCTCATTTTCCACCTTTAAAAAAAAAAAGAGATCTTTTTCTTACTGATACTATTTTTGCCTTTACAGCATATATTAAACACAGAAGAAAATTGGAATTCATGGAAAAATGAGGGCTGTCCAAGTTTCGTAAAAGAAAGGTTGTGTGTATAAACATTTCTTTTTAATCAACATTGCAGGTAGTTTTTGAGTTATGATCATTTGTTCAATGATTATTCTAAGCTATGATAGTGCTGAAGCAAGGCATTTATGACTGGTGCCCCAAGTTACGGCTGTTTCAGGACCCTGCAGTTGCTTGATCGCCATCTGGGTCCTTATCAATCTGTTCACACTTTACCACCAGTTTTAAGCAGCCCATGCTCTCTTGACTGCCATTTGCCAGCAGTCCCTGGTGGCTTCCCTCAAGCACAGTGTTAGGAATGTAAGTCACCTAACAGTTGGGTTGGAAAATATATAAATCAGGATAGACATTTTAATACTAAGAGAATGCTAAAATTGTAATTGGGTGTGTTCCTCAAATGCCATAAGATGGAGCCAGAAACTGGATGTTTAGTCCTGTTCTCTTGTTGCTGAGAGTGTTGCCTTCCTACATTTTTCTCTATTGACTGTCATAGTTCTTGGTTTGATGTAAGTCTGTTACTGAACTGTTTTTGATACTGGACTTTGATATTTGGATTATCCCTGGACTAAAAAACTGACTGCTATAACTGTGAATGACTGGACTGATTGTTTGGACTTTGCTTAAAGTTTATTGGAAGTAAAACCTACATTTATACAGTGTAGCTGTGTGCTGTGGTGTGTTATTCTACACTACTCTCACTAACATCCCCCCAGGTGTGCACTCATTCTCCTAATGGGGAATTACCTCAACACACAGTAAATGGGAAAGCTGGCAGGGGAGGTAATAATCATTACATCTTTTTCATTTGGATTCAACAGCATATTTCCCCCCTTAATTTTTAATAAGAGTTATCAGTATCTATGTTACCCTATTTTCTAAATATTTTAATTGCAGAAATATTATTATCCCTTGTCACCCTGCAGAATCCCCTTTTTAATTCATCAACCAATTATCTCTGAAAAAAACAATTTCTTTTCAACATTTTTCTATTTCTGTATTTCTCTATTTCATGCACCTGCTTCTTACTGCTTCTTCTCCTCCTCTTCCGCATATTCTTTTCTCATTCCAGTTTTCTCTTTCTTAATATCTTCCTTCCCCTTTTCTGCTGGGTCTTCTGCCTTTCCTTGACTTCACAGGTATTCCCCCTTTTGATTGCCTTCTTAAGTCTCACTTTTAACTTTCCTTCTTTCCCCACTTCTTTGTAGTGTTCTTTGTGTTAATTGTCCATTTAAAATGTCTCTCCTTTGAATCGACTCTCCTCCTCTGAAGCTCTTTCTTCTTGTTCTTCAATCGCCATCTCCATTTTTCTAACACACAGCAAAGTAATTCACCTATTCCTGTAGTAATTAATTCTCTCATATTTTTAAGTTCCACTTTTAATTCCTGAAGAGATATCATCATTACACACTCTTTAAAATTATGATTGTTAAGTCCACACACAAAAAAAACACTTTCACTTTCCTTCTTTCAATTTTCTAAAGTTCTCAGTTATTCCAGCCCGAAGGTTTAACCAAAAACATCAATCAATCCCACAGTCAGTCTTTCCTTGCTTTTTTCTTTATTCTGGTTCTGCTTTCACTTTCTAAGATTCTACTTGTTCAATATTTCTTTTAATTGCAGAAATATTCTTATTACCCACTTATCCCACTTAGTTCATTCAGATAAGTTCATTCAACTTATCCACCAAGTTCATTCAGAAGAACAGGATGCTTTCCCTTTTGTTTGAGCTCAAGTTTTTGTCAAAAGGTGGCATTCTCCATTATACAAAGTCTTCACCTTTTTGCCCTATTTTTTTATTTAGGGTTTTTCAATCCTCAATATTCCAGCACAGTCCAGTCTTCAATTTGTAAACTTTATTATTATTTGACAGCCTTAAGTCCAGCTTTATTTTATGCCTGTTTATTGCCAAAATATTTTAGTCCAGTTTAGTTAAATCTTTAGTTCTGGCTTCTTCCTTTCCCGGTTCGAAGCCCCACTTAGCTGTCAAAAATATTTTCTTCATTTTTTTTCCTGTTCCTTTGTAATTTCGCCGCTCACTTTCTTTTCTGAAAAAATTCCATGTTACCTTAATCCCGGGGCACTTTTGTTTAGTTGTGTCACTCAATTGTCCCGGTTCAGATGTTATCCACCTCTTTCTTCCCTCCTGCACAAATCTT
>BHFT01006972.1:0-59477 GCA_004320025.1 Laticauda laticaudata | reverse complement strand
TCTGATGCATCAGGTCTCTCTCTTTCTCTCTCTCTCTCTCTCTCTCTCTCTCCCTCCCTCCCTCCCTCCTTCCCTCCCTCTCAGACTGGGTTTGTTCTACTTGTCCCCAAGGAGGCCAGCGGAGGTGGGCTAAGAGGTGGCAGGAGGGCATTCGAGGCACTGGCTGGTCCTGCAGATTCACCCATTGACTAGCACCGCTCCGGAGCTGGTGCCTCCAATGCAGAAGTGGTGGCACATTACATGCCGCCACGGCTGCGTTCAATGCACCGCTCCCCTGCTGCCTCTTAGTGCCCTTCTGCTGGCCCCCTTGGGGATGCTAAGAGATGGCAGGGGGGCGTTCGAGCTGCTGGCCCTGCAGGTTCACCCATTGACTAGCACCGCTCTGGAGTCGATGCCTCCAATGCAGAAGCAGTGGCACGTTATATGCTGCCACAGCCATGTTCAACATGCTGCCCCCCTGCTGCCTCTTAGTGCCCTTCTGCTCCCCCCCTTGTGGATGCTAAGAAGTTGCACGGGGGCGTTCGAGGTGCCGGCCCTGCAGGTTCACCCATTGACTGTAGCACAGCTCCGGAGCAGGTGTTTAAATGGGTGAACCTGCAGGGCCGGCCTGTGCCTCGAATGCCCCCCTGCTGCCTCTTAGTGCCCCTCTGCCGGCCCCCTTGGGAACACTAAGAGGTGGCAGGGGGACAATGCATTGAACGCTGCCGCGGCAGCACATAACATGCCACTGCTTCCACATTGGAGGTGCCAGCTCCAGAGCGGTGCTACAGTCAATGGGTGAATATATATAATAAGAATATATAAAATAAAGCCCTGCCTTATTTGCTAAGAAACACGGTAGAAGGTAAGACCAATGATGGGGGAGGGAAATCCACCCCAGGGTGGCTTGCTGACATTGGTGGGAAAGTCAATCTCATATTCCAGAGCTGCAGTAGTCACAGCCTTTGGTCATCCCAGAGCAGACCATGTGTCTAAAGGGTGAAAGTGCATAGTTCAATTCCCTGTAAAGGGTTTGACCTCCATAGAAGAACATGTGACCGCATACTCCTGATTTTCTTAACAATGATGCAATTTGTCATGCACTGCCTTCTAATGGTCAATGAAACTGCAGATACCACACAGGACATATACAGGATGTAAACATTGGAGGGGTGAAGGGCTCGTGCATGGGGACATCACTTAATGTGAAGTGTGTTTCTTTCTGCTTTGGTAGCTTAAGGGAATATAAACAGTAGAAATCATTTAAGTAGATCTTGACTGTGTGATTAATAACTGTGTAACCATAAGGAGGCTGTGGGGGTGAGCTTACAAGCCAAAGCTGCACAGGGTTACCAGCTACTGCAATCTCCCAAAACTATGGCTCTGGGAATGTGTAACATGAATCAATTTCAGCCCACAGACTCTGAAGTTACACTTGAAGGTAAAGTTTGAGAAATTGGCAAAGTTTCACTCTTAGCTCAGGTCCCCAGTTGCTCTGAGTCCCAGTTTGGGGGCCTCAGAGGCCCAAAAGTCACTTTGGTAATAACTTTGCACCAACTTCTTCAAGCTTCATTCAAAATATTTTCTGCAGCTGTTGCTTCCTAATGTTTATGGGCCTCAATTATAGTCCTCATGGGTCAGCAATAGAAACCAGCTTGAACTTTGGAAACAAGCAAAGCAAATGACTTTAATTGGATAATTATAAGAAGAGACAAAGTGTCTGCAATGCACTGTCTACCTGTAAATGCAGGTGCAGAACTGGAGAAAACCATGTTTATGCCAATTCCCTAAAGGAGTTAGCAACAGGTTGGCAAAGAGACAGTTGAGGAGAGTCACAAGAACAATAAAAAGTTTTGCAGCATCATAAAGAGCAATTGAATGTTTATTTTAATATCTCAGACGTCCCATGGGTTATGTTGCTATGGAGGAACCTAGACACTAACTTCCAAGTACATTGCTTCTCTACTGTGTCTTGGAAGTTTGCCAGATTCAGAGTTTTGTAGGAATTTGCATGCTGAGACTGCCATTCTTTGGACTCCTAATAAAAATATTCCCTGAAAACATTGGGAAACTATTTTTTGGGAATGTTGCAGTATATCTTGAATGAACCCCAAACACCTTCAGTGGGGCCTTGAACGATAAAGTAACCATATTAAGCTGAGTTCCCTTATTCCAACCAAAATTTAGCCAAGCAGAATATTAAGCCCATGTCACACTGGCCAACGGATGCAAAAAGGACACAGCGGACGAGCAAAATGTTCCATCCGTGTTATCCGCTCTTAAAAGGGACAAAAATTTGCATAACCGGCAGATAACACGGACGCGGGGAGGACTCAGGGCGGATGGAAAGCGGATGCGGAACGGAAGCCCAGCGGATGGAAGCAGATGGGGTGTGATGGTGCAAACCGCAGGGCTTCCGGGGGCCTCAGCGAAGCGAACGCGGAACGGATACAGCGGATGCAGAGCGGACACCGAACAGGGATGAAGCAGGATGCCACAGTGGATGCACAGCGGATAAGAGGATGCACAGCGGAAGCCTAGCGGATGCACAGCGGAAGCAGAATGGGTGCCTGAGCAGTTAATTGTGCATGTGGGGGGAAGCATTGCTTAAGCCCCCGGATATAAAGGGACACGCACGTGGCCAGCATTCCGAGAGAAGACCTGGCCGCTGGAATCACTTTCGAGTTCCTTGCCTGCCCTGCCTGCATGCCTGCCTGCCAGCCTTGCTGCCAGCTGCCTTCCAGCCAGCCTTGGTGCCTGCCTTCCTGCCAGGCTTCCTGCCAGCCTTCCTGCCAGGCTTTCTGCCAGCCTCCCCTGCCAGCCATACCTGCCAGGCTTCCTGCAGCCTTGGTGCCTGCCTGCCAGCCTTCATGCCTGGCTTCCTGCCAGCCTTCCTGCCAGCCTTCCTGCCAGCCTTGGTGCCTGCCAGCCTCCCAGCCAGCCAGCAACCACAACCATGGGGAGGAAGCGAAAGCCTACAAGCAGCTGCCATCCCTGCAAGAGGGCAGGGCCACCTTCCCACACGCTCCCCTACGTCTCTGCCTGACTCTGCTTCTGCTGGGGCTTCTGCTGAAGCTGCTCCTGGTGGTTGGTGCTTCTGCTGGTGCTGGGGCTTCTGCTGGTGCTTACACTCTGTTGAAGTTGTTGCTCTGGTCACGCTGGTCCTGCTGAGTCCTGTCATGCTCCTGGATTGCTCTGTCCTGCTCGTGTCCTTGGTTTTGCTCGTGCTCCTGACCTCAGTCCTTGTTCCGCTCGTGATCCTGGTCTTGCTCGTCCTGCTCGTGATCCTGGTCCTGCTCGTGTCCTGGACTTGCTGGCCCTATGCTGGTGCTCCCTACTGCTCCGCTGATCTGGTGCTCTTGACCTCTGCTGCTAGCTGCTGATCTGCTGCTGCCAGCTGCTGCTTTGAGCTGGTCTGCTGGCTGATAATCCTGCCTGCTGTGCTGCTGCTGATGATGATGATTTAATCCTGCTGGTGAGTATGATGATGATGATGATGATGATTCTGCTGGTGTTGCTGCTCAGCCTGCTGCTGGTTGAGGAGGCAGCCCCTACTACCTGGGAGCCCCTCTGATGAGGGCCATCTGGTCCAGACCAAAGGGAGGAAGAGGCGTATGTGACAACGGAGAGGAGGAGACAATACTATATTGAGGAGAGCGGCACGAGGATGAGGTGGCGTGGAGTGGCTGAGAGAGAATGACTATTGTGGTGGGGAACGGCGACAGGCTGTACACGGCACAAGCGAGAAGCAGGCTGCTGTGGAGAGAGAGGGCAGAGAGCATGGGGTTACACTTCAGAGGTGCTCCTCGGCTTGGTGGAAACATATGCACACCTGGTACGGGAAGCTGCACCTCAAGAAATCAGGCCAGGCCACTGTGAAGCTGACAGACAGAGAGACCACGTCATGGCCAGGTGCAGCTTCCGGAGGGTGAGGTCCACCACCGAGGAGCCCAGCAGCCCCTCTCACTACCTCTTCTCTCCGGCAGCCTGCTGAGAGCCAGTCCTCTTCCGGCCGAGAGTCAGTCCTCTGTCTCCAGGCAGGTTTCTGTGGAGCGTGCCATGGTGGAGAACCTGCGGACAGGTGTGGTAAGCGTGGTGGAGTGCGTAGAGGACTCCTGGTGCGGTGGGAGAAAGGAGACATCGAGTCCACCACAGTCCTAGCCACATCCAGCCCCCCAGCTCGCCTCGCAGAAAGCAGAGAACAGGACAGCAGGAGGGGCAGAGCCACACTGTCCTGCTGGAGATCAGGGACACCATCCGCACCAGCATAGATTCCCTCTTCACAGCTGGTCCACACCAACTCCTCATCCTCCAACACAAGCCTTCCTCACCTATGTCACCAGACCCTCAGGAAATGACGGATCCACAGTACCAGCTGGTGAAGGACCGGATCACTGAGCTGCTTCACAACCCTCCAGACCAAAGAGGAACCTGCTCCCACCCAGTCCAGGTCTGCTCCTCCACCCCAGGTGATGTCCCTCCCGTTCCAAGGCTTCCACAGGCCCCTACCTACCAGGGCTACGGCAACCAGGAGGTCCAGCAGCACAGGCAGCAGCCCTTCCCAGTCCAGGCACAAGGTCATCGGGCGATACCGTTGCACACCGGTTCACTGATGCCACGTAGCCACCCACAACAATGATGCCACCGACGAGACAGACCGAAAATGCCCCGCACACCAATGATGCCGCCCACGCCAGTCCTCACCCAGCTGCACACCACACAGCCCCACTACACTACTCCTTCTCCACCCCACAGGCCAAGCCTGGCCTCAGTACATCTGTCATCAGTACTGGGGCGTGACACCCCATAGCATGGAGGAAGGACATCTCAGCATTATGGGGCTGAGCCAGCTGTCCGACACCTTCCTCAACTCACACCGTCCCCTGTTGTCCTCTCGGGGCCAGGCACTCCAGCACCACCCACACCCACAAGCATTCAACAAGTCCATTCAAAGTCCAGGAAGAAAATACTAAGACTCTTTAGTTTAGAGAAAAGAATCTTTTACTTAAAGTGAAGTGGTAGCAACCAAAGAATTCTGAATCTGAGAAATTAGGCACGCAATTACACATATAGAAAGTGATGGAAATGTTCCACATCCCACTAAATTCAAATGAACACTTCCAATTAGAATGTTGATATGATCATTGTGGGGCATCTTCAGGTGATGATGAGGCCTCTGTCCATTGACCTTGGCATATTTTGATAACGGATTGCAGTTGCGCAGAGAGAAGAAAGCTAAGCGAAAATAGAAACCTAACTCTAGCTTATGCTCCCCCTCCAATTTATACAACAGATGAATGTAACACCTCCAGCTCAACTTCCCAACTTATTTCTACCTCCCTTCCTCCCCCTGTTACTTATAGGCAGCCGAAAAGATTAAACCAATAGCAGAAGAGTCTTGAAGGCTGACAACCTTGGACCCTTCACCCTGAGACTGGGCACACCTCCGAGTGACCGATAAGAGTGCCAGAGATGGGTAGCGGCTACCTGTGGACTTTTATTTGGACACTTGCTTGGGTCATTTTCTTGTTATAGCTTATTGTTCAGTAAAGTTTATTTTGATTCACACACTTGCTCATTTCTTTTTTTCAAATAAAGTCTTGGGGGAAACTTTTAGAAATGGTTTACCTTTGCATGCTTGTGGGATGGGTTAAGATAGCAGTGGGGTGGGCAGGGATACCTGTGGAATGAGCAGGGATACCTTTGGGATGGCTAATAGCTGTGGGATAGATAAACCGTCCAGTGCAAGCATAGTGGGACTGTATGGTCTACCCTCCCAGGTGCCACACCTATGGCCCTTTTTTATCAATAACAATGTAAGCATTGATCCACACATTTGAACACAAACACAACTCTTCCATTAAACCGCTTTTCATTGTAGGCCCACCCAACATACATGGCCCAATCTCAATCCGTGTGATGAGACAGGATGAAAGAAGCATCCATTAAGCATCTGCCATCCTGTCTTGCCACTCCACCGCTCCAGCTGGGAGTTGGCACCAGTGTTTCAGGAGGTTGCGCTGGTTCTTCTTCCCTTCCCGTAGGCTCTTGTTGTGCGCCTTGCACATCCTGAGTGTCGATCCAGGTTTCGCCCTTGCCTCCATTCCCAGGCTCCATGTCCCCATTGCCTTGTTGACGGTCCACAAGCCTGTTCTGCAAGACTGGGTAGCGGATGCGCATGAGATTGTGCAAGATGCAGCAAGCTTCCCACGATCCTCCTCATGGTCTCTGGGTGATGCTGTATGGTGGTGAGAAGTACCTAGAACCTGTTGGCCAGGATGCCAAAGGCGTTCTCCACCACCCTCCTTGCCTGGACAGCCTCTGTAGTTGAAGATCCTCTCTTCACGGGTCAGGAGTCTGGAAGTGTAGGGCTTCATGAGGTAGGTTCTGAGGGAGAAGGCGTCATCCCTACGATGAAGTAGGGCACATCTTGCATGTCGTTGGGCAGGGGGGCTGGATCTGGAAGCTTACGATGAGGTTGCCTTCCAGCCCTCCCTTGAGGTGACTGGGCGTTGTATACCTGGGCATCTGAAGATGAGGCGCTAGCCTGAAGCATCGATGTACATGAACTTGTAGTCAGCATCGACCAGTTGGCAAAGAGGACGATGCTGAAGAACCCTTGTAGTTGAATAAGTGGACCCCGACTTGGCTGGAGCTTTGCAGGCCACGTGCTTTCCCATCTATGGCTCCAACGGTGTGGAGGGAGTTCCACCTCTGATACCACTGCTCTGCAACTTTCTTCCATCCTTCTTCAGTGGAGGGGCACTGGAGGAGCTCCTCCTTGTATTCTTCGATGATGGCCTGCACCACTTCTCTGACCACAAATGCTGATGGTGTTGTGTGGCACCCTCCAGCTGTACTGCATGCTTTTGTAGGTGGTCCCTGAGGCCAGGTGGCGCAGAGTGAGTGCCACCCTTGAGTCCAGGTTGCAGGCTGGGCGGAAGTGGTGGTTTGCCTTGTGCAACCTGGGTGTCAGGCGCTGCACAACTTCATCAAACATGGCTGGAGGCATCCTATGAAGTCTCTGGAATGCCCGAGTGTCTTCGTTCCTAAGCTCCACCATCAGTTGTTGTACAGTCCGTACTCTGCTCTTCTCCTGATCCATTTTCGGACCAGACGCTTCTTGGCCGCCTTCTTTTCTTCCACATAGAAGAGGTTCATAGAGCCTGTAGAGTCTTCGGTACTGTTGCAGAAGGATGGTAGCTGCCAAAAGGATGTGTGGTAGCAATCCACAGTGGACATGACTGTGATGCGTGTGGAAGAAGGAAGAGTCATGAAGGCATTTGGCAGAGGTCTGCATTCAGGTGGGCTGCTGGAACTGAAAGTGAGATGCAGACGAGTTGCTCCCCCTTCTTTTATAGGCAATATAGGTGTCCACTTTGCATCCTCTAGGCATCCTCTGGGATCCTCTAGACATCCTTAATATCCGAGATAGGTCCCTCTTGCTAACGTTTTTTCCGTTTTAAAACGCTTTGTTTCCATGCTGCATCCGCTGAGGCATCTCGTCCTGCATGTGTTCCGCGTCTGTTCGCTTCCTCCTTGTCTCCGGGCGGAATGGCGAGTTGCGCGGATCGCAGCGGATGCCAAGCGGATATAGCAGATGCGTAGCGATGGACAGAATGGATGAACTGGATACATTTCCGTGCAAAAGTTTTAGGCAGCCCAAAACTTTTGGAGCAGATGAAACGTCAATAAACGGTATGCTGGGACGGATAGAGAGGAAGCATAACGGAGGCAAATGAGTACATCGCGTTTTCGACGAACAGATGGCAAGGTTTTTTGTCTGTTTTACATCCTCTTTGCATCCGTTGGTTCACTGTGACATGGGCTTTAGTTGCTATGTCCTATGTCCTGATTTTCACAAGAAAATAAATGGAAAAGATGGTAAGAGAGTAGTATGATACAAGCCCCACCCCTTTTGAAAGTATGTGTTGATGCACAATCAAAGGGGGTGTAGCTTGCACCACATCATGGTCTGCCATGTTGCACAGCCCCTCCTCCACACATGGATGCCACTGTTCTGTGACCCCATCCACAGCTAAACATGGTTTACAGCTAAAGAAACTCATGGCATACCTATAACCCATGGTCCCATCAAACTGTGATTATATGAACCACAATTGGCTGACTCTTAGCCATGGTTTACAAAGCATCATAACTGAATGCAGTATAGTAAAAACAACTGCTACCATGGTGAGTCAGGGGATGACATCCCCCTGAAAATAAGACCAGGTCTTATTTTTTTTTTTTTTGCTGCCAAAAAAGGCACCAGGTCTTCTTTTCAGGGGAACGTCATCCACTGGCTTGTGTGCATTGCCCCCTGGCCTCTTTTTCACTTTTAAAGGCTTTCAAGAACTTCTTCTGCAGCCAGTAAGGCTGGCAATGCTTTCCTGAAGGCCTCTGTACCTGATAACAGAGCTCCAGATCTATGGAATCAGCTTTCTCTCATCTTCTCTATAATTTAGTCCATACCACACCACACCATTGTTGAATGGTGTCATTTGTGATGTGGTCAAGAAGGAAGATGCCTGATATAGGGGAGAGAACTTTTTCCTCCATATAGAGAGTCTGGAAGATCTCTCTATCTATCATCTATCATCTATCTATCTATCTATCTATCTATCTATCTATCCATTCATTCATTCAATTTCTATGCCCATCCATCTTAAACATAGGACTCAATTACATGTTGCAGTCACAACATGAACAGAAAAATATATACATATAGCAGCCAATATTTATTATAATTATTTATTTATATGAAAAGAAGGACTAGGGATGACATGATAACAATGTTCCAAGATCTCAGGGGCTGCCATGAAGAAGAGGGAGTCAAGCTGTTCTCCAAAACACCTGAGGGGAGTTGGGCTGTGAGAGAATGACTGGCCCATTGTTACTCAGCTGGCTTTCATGGCTAAGACAGGAGTTGAACTCATAATCTCTCACTTTCTAGCCTGGTGCCTTAACCACTAGACCAAACCAAATAGGTTTTGCCCACTGGTGGGATTCAAATAATTTGACAATGTTCTCTGCCTTAATGACTGGCTGGGGAGGCATAGCCAGGTGGTCATGTGATTGGGTGGCTGTGGCCAACTCAACATCACTCATCACACCCGGCCCTGCCTCCTAGCCACTCTCCCTTTCCCCAGGCCTTGGGCCTATACCAACACCTCCAGAAATGAAAGGGTTAACTAACCCTCAGTTTCCTGGTTCAAATGCCCCCCCACCAGTGAAAAGATGGGGAGACACCAGAAAAGCATTCTTCTCCCATCACCAAGGAAAGTAAGACATTGGAGACTGAGCTTATTAAAAAGCAATATATTGTGTTATAACAACCAACATTTCACACCTGAGGTGGCGGAGGCAATAAATCCCACTGACTTCTTAGAAGCACTTTACAATTAAAGCTCATTTGCACCCAAAAATTATAAATAAATAGCAGAAGGAGAAGGATTGACAATACTTCTGTGCAGACAGTTATAAAAGAGACTAAGCTAAAGCTGGATTTACCCCTTCCTTCCTTCTCTCCTTCCTTCCTTCCTTCTTTCCTTCCTTCCTTCCTTCCTTCCTTCTTTCCTTCCTTCCTTCTCCTCATTCCCATCCCTTCCCTTCCTTCCTTCCTTCCCGCCTGCCTGCCTGCCTTCCTTCCTTCCTTCCTTCCTTCCTTCCTTCCTTCCTTCCCGCCTTCCTTCCTACCTTCATTTTTCAGGCTGTTTTTGGCTTGTTTGGAGGCCATGTTTTGGAGTGTTTTTCAGATATTACACAGGTGTTTTGGGGCTGTTTTTCAGCTGAAAAATGGCCAAAATGGCCTGGAAAACAGTCCAAAACCAGCCTAAAAAACAGGGTGTTTGGGGCCATTTTTGGGGCATTTTTCAGGCTGTTTGGGGGCATTTTCAGGTTGTTTTGGGGGGTCATTTTAAAAACGGCCTGGAAAACTGCCCCAAAACAGCCCAAAAATAGCCTCAAAAATGGCCTCAAAAATGGGTAGGTTAGGGCCAGCCAGTGGTGGGATTAGCCAGTTCACCAAACTGGATAGAATTGTAACAACCCGTTCACACAGAACAGTCCAAACCAGTTGAATCACACCTCTGGTTTGCCTCCCTGCAAAATGAGGTAGCATAGCAGAACTACACAGTGGTGCAGTGGTCTAGAGGTGGAGCTCTAACCTCACAATCAGGAGGCTGTGAGTTCGATCTTTGGTAGAGGCAGATATTTCTCCCTCTGGGCATACTGAGAATATATCTGCTGAAAAAAACTCCTCATCAGTGACAGGAAAGGCATCTGGCCAATAAACAATCAGCCCCATTCATTTGACCAGACTCAACCCTGCAAGGGATAATGGGGTCATTAAAAGAGGATGATAGGAGAATTCTACAGTCGCAAAGCGGAAAGAAAATTCCTCTTCAGATTCCATTTTGCCACTGCTCTAACAAGGAAACCATGTCTGGTGTGTGAGTCGGAGTATGAATAATCTGAGATAAACCTACAGCCACCATGGTGGGTATTAACTCCTGAGATGCTTCTGAGGCCAGACCCAGGGATGGGAAATTGAAATTCCCCAATACCATAAGTCTGGGGAACTCCACATCCAACCCTGAGACAGCCTCCAGCATCTCAGGCAGGGAGGTTGCTAAACAGTAGAGAGGCTGGTACAGTGGCAACAGGCTCAGCTGATTTTATGTATCTAATTTCAGATACCAGTCCCACAACCAGCAATTTGTGGTGCGAGGTCCCTGAAGTATGGGTGGGATTCTACCAGTTCGGACCTGTTTGGGAGAACTGGATGTTAAATTTGCATCTGGTTCACTGAACTGGTATTTAAAATGACCAGCTAGAAAAAAAAATCTGAACTAAATCCATATTAATACGAGACTTTTCATGGTCATGCTAAAAGCCAGGTCTCTCTTGATCCTGGATTGATCCAAGTTCTGTAAAAGTGTTTTATTGGGGGAAAATGTACCAATTTCTCCACAGATTCTACCACTGGTCTATCTTCATAGCTTGGGGCCACATCTGTGACTTTTCCCTTTGGGCACCAGCCTGGAGACATATTAAGGGATTCAGGGAGTTGCTGTTTTTTTCTTCCTTTCAATTGTCTAAACTATACTGATTTATTTTCTGACTTTAGTTTCCTAGAGAACTTTCTGCAACTTTTCTGAGGATGTTATAGAAGCATGTCACAAAATGCTTTGATATAGACTTAAAAGCTCAGTTGGGTGGAAATTCTGGGTGTATCAATGGCTCTGGAGATAGAAAGAAAATTTGTGGGTTTCAGGACAAGCAGGGACGTCATTTGGCTGGACTCAGAGTGGATCTGTAGCTTGTGTCCTGGAAGACATTTTGGTTCCTATGCACATCATCTTCTCATTCTTTGTTAAAATACAGATATCACAGGCAAGGCTCAATCAGCAACTAAAATCATGTTGCTCATGCTTCTATTTGTGCTGCTTGCGTGGCCACCTGAAGCTTGTGGGATGTGCAAAGACAAATGTCTTCTGAGTTTAGAGCAAAATGAAGTGGACCCAGAACATCATTACAAGTCAGGAGATTATTTCACTAGTGGCATAGTCTCTGCGAAGGATGCTAGGTTTCAACCATTAAACTTCAACAGAAGTCCTTCAACAACATTCTTCACGTAAGTCAATCCTCCTGTACTTCAGTACAGCCACTGCATTTCCAATGAATATTTACAGTTACAGCCTTCTGAAAATACAAGGTGCTCTCCTTTTGATCTACCCCTTTTGCCAACTTACTACCTGATTCTGTCTTGTGGTCCCCTTGTCACCCATCCATAGGTGGCAAATTTCATTTTGAGCTCTAAAGTGTAAGATTAAATCAAAACATTTTTCTCTGTTCATTTCCCTTCCTATTCTGTGAGCAGAGCTAAATTGCAGGCACAGAGGAACTGAATGACCTCTTCCTTTCACCTTTCTCCTGAGACGAACTGAACTCAGGATGGACTTCTAGTCCAAGCAAAGAGGAATGCTGTATTTCCTTTCTGCATTGGAGATGAAACAATTCTACTATATTTTTCCCCACACCAAAATTTACTGCTGGGATAAAACAGTCCCAGTTGAGAGTGTAGGTATTCATGGAGTTTGAAATTTTCTCTGACTTCATGTCAGCATTCCAACGAACAAACTCCAAACCAATAAACTCTGAAACAAGCATTTTTTTCAAAGTTCCATTTTATTAAAGTTGTTATGTTGGCACATCTGGGAAAACCCAAATCTGGGAGTTCCAGGTTTTCCCTTCCCAAAAGAGAAGTCAAAGATCCATCCTCTGTGTCCACCAGTCCATCACATGGCCCAAACAGTTTCATCCCAACTGGAGACATCCCTCCAGCCCTCCATTCCAGGTGCAGGGCAACGTGTCCTTGACTCTCTGAGAAAGAATGTTGTTGTATCTAGTCTTCTACCTCACTATGAAATTCCCCCTCCCAAATTCCCAGGCAATGAATGTGGCTTTCAAGTAAAAAGCTTTCAAGTAAAAAATGGCTTCCCAGGCTGACACTTTTATTCCCAAGTTCATGTCAAAGATCTAAGAAACTTAAAAAAAATAAATAAATAGAAATATCATATTTATTATATTGGTAGAATGCTTGTTGGGTTGATTCATTTATTTATTTGTACAATTCATTGGCTTTATAACACGGGATGTTTTTCAATTACAAATTAAAAAAAAACAGAAATAGGTAAAAATTTTTAAAAATAGCCCAACAGAAAAGGTTCAGAAAAGACTCAGGATATATAACAGCTTGGGATAAATGGTATAAGTGGATTGAAGAGAAAAAAACAGAAAATTAAAATATATGGTTTTGATGAATGGAGTGGTTAAATTAAGAATGTTTATCAAATTAAGAAATGAATAGTAGTAAAATTATTACCAATAAAAAAATCACATCATCTTAGTTAATCAGAAACATATGTTTTGTATGTTTATCTACTATGTATTTGTATATGTAGATTTTATCTGCAACAATAAGTTGTTTTCAACGTATTGTACATAGTGTTTTTTTAATCTTTAATAAACTTTTCTTTTTAAAATTAAAAAAAGAAAAAGAAAAGGTTTGTCCAACAGGGGCCGAATCTTCACACTGCCTTTCAGTTTATTTATTTTTACAACTCATGGGCTTTGTGGCACTTGGTGTCTTTTAATTACAAGAGAATAGAATAGAATAAAATAGAATAGAATAGAATAGAATAGGAGAGGAGAGGAGAGGAGGAGAGGAGAGGAGAGGAGAGGAGAGGAGAGGAGAGAAGAGAAGAGAAGAGAAGAGAAGAGAAGAGAAGAGAAGAGAAGAGAAGAGAAGAGAAGAGAAGAGAAATCTTTACTGGCAAAATGTAATGGATAAGGCATTTGTCACATGCAAATGCTCTCAGTGTACATAAAAGAAAAAATACATTCATCAAGAATCAAAACATACAACACTTAGTAATAGTCATAGGGTACAATACACAATTGTAACTCCAAAATTCTAACTCCAAAAATATCTAAAATTTAAAACAAGTAATAGTGAATAGTTTCTTTTAACCATCTGGGTATCATTAAGAGAGAGAGGAAATAAGTTATCAAATATGAGATTAAAAATTTGAAGAACCGCACATGAAATTGATTTAAAGATTTCTATTGTTCTTATTTTTTTCCGATGGTAAAATTTTGGAATGTTACCAACCATTTGGAAAAAATAATTGTGATTGAATTGACTAAAAACGCTCTCCTGAAAAAAAAGTTAAATGGCATTTTCATTGATATGTTCACACCTTGCAGCAAATCATCCAAATTTTTTTGGAAATGTTTACCGTTCCTTTTTGCTATTGAGGACATCAACCAGAATGGCCACCTCTTATCCAACATCACACTGGGCTATAATATCTATGAGAACTTCTTCAAGGTTGAGATGACTACAGATCCTTTGCTTGACCAATGTGCCCAACTACAGGAGTGGAAGGCAGAGAAACACAGTGGCTGTTCTGGAAGGAGCTGAGACTGGCATCTCCATCCAGATTTCAACTTTGTTGGGTATCTACAAGACTCCTCAGGTGTGTCTTTCTCATGATACATTTTTAAACCATGCAACTTTCCATCAGAGATCCTCTCCTGTAAATGAAAAGAAGGATTGGGTTTTGGAAATGAATGGAATTGCATTTACTTGTTCCATTTAAAATACCAACATCTTTTCCTCCTTTCAGATCAGTTACAGTCTTGCTTCCAAGATTCTGAGGGATAAAACTCAGTTTCCTTTTTTCTATCCGATGCTCCCTGCTGAAGGGGTCCAGTACCCGGGGATGGTCCAGCTTCTCCTCTATTTCAAGTGGACCTTGGTTGGTCTCCTTGCTCCAGAAACTGACCAGGGGGAGAGATTCATGAGGACTGTGTCTTCTTTGATGTTAAGGAATGGCATTTGTGCAGTTATCTATCAAAGCTTTCCACTAAATGTGCATCAGATAGGTTTAAAATTTAAACAATATTACAAATGGAGGCAAGTCAATGTCTTTGTTTATGGATCAGAGACTAGTTCATTCCGGATTGGAATGCTGATCATAGAACGAATTCTTCAAGGTGTTCAGCAACAATCTGTAGAAAAAGTTTGGATCACCACTGCTCACTGGGATCTCACTGTTGACTTAATGTTTGCTAACCTTTCCTTTAAATACTTTGGTGCCATTTTTTCCTTCTTGATACAGAAAAGGAAATGGGCAAACTATGATGCTTTTAATCTCTTTCTCACATCTATATTTAAATTTTGGAAGAACACCTTTATATGTTCATCCACGAAGGATAATTTTTCAGTAAAAGTCTGGAGACGGTGCAGGCAGAAAGAAGAACTGGAGGCTTTGAGGAATGGGGACATCAATCGGATCCTGACCCTGGACAGCTACCTCATTTACAACACCATCTGGGCTGTGGGAAGGGCCTTAAATTCAGCTTATGTATCCACATCCAAAAGAGCAGGAAGAAATAGAGGCATGAAGGTGGAAGCTCCCAGGTTGGAGGCTTGGCAGGTATTTCTTTTCCATCAGCCACATTTCCCCTGATGGAAATCAGTTTTGTAAGCAGATACCTTGGTTACTTATTCTGAAAAATTAGAGCATCCTGAAACTCAAATCCAACTTAATTTCAAATGTTCATTTCCTTCATTCTTATTCTCCCCTCTTTTTTTCCCCAGTGTTTTCCTTTTTATTTTATTTTTTTGAAGTAAACCCTTTGATATCTTGGTTGTTCATTTTTCAATCTCATTCCTTGAAGTGTTTATAATTTGGGTTTTGGCCATGTTATTGTACTGCATTCATATATGTCCCCTTTGATCTTTCTCTCTGTGAGGAGTACTGATAGGTCTCAGAGAATTTTTGTTTTATTTTTATGCTTATCTTTAGATAAGTTATTATCATTATCATTATTATTACAGATTACAGATTAACAGAGTTGGAAGGGAACTTGTAGGTCATCTAATCCAAACCCCTGCCCAAGTGGGAGATCCTACACCATTTCTGACAAATGGCAGTCCAATTTCTTGTTGAACGTCTTGAGTGATGATGCTCCCACAACTTCCAAGGGCAAACTGTTCCATTGGTTGATTGTTCTCACTGTCAGAAAATTTCTCCTTATTTCTAAGTTAAATCTCTCCTTGTTCAGTTTCCATCCATTGTTCCTTGTCTGGCCTTTGGGTGCTTTAGAAAATAGCTTGACCCCTTCCTCTCTGTGGCGGCCCCTCAATTACTGGAAGACTGCTATCCAGTCTTCCCTGGTCCTTCTCTTCACTAGACTAGCCATGCCCAGTTCCTGTAAATGTTTTAGTCTCCAGTCCTCTAATCATCCTGGTTGCTCTTCTCTGCACTCTTTCTAGAGTCTCAACATCTTTTTTATAGTGTGGTGACCAAAACTGGATGCAGTACTCTAGATATGGTCTTACTAAGGCTTTATATTATCATTGCTAAAATAAAGTGGTCAGATTGTGAACATGACCAGCTGTTTAAACTTCTGTTCTTTTTTATTCATGGTATGATTTACAGCATTTATTATTCTTGTATTTGCTGATAGTTTTCTAGACATATTGGACACTGAAAAAATAAAGTTTTTTTTTAGCAGAGAAAGAGATAAATGTTCTGACCTCTTCAGAATGGACAAAACTCTTCTTTTACTTTCCTCTCCAGCTTCACTCCTTCTTTCAAAGCTCCCAGTTTCACAATAATTCCATAGACGATGTATATTTGGATGAGAGAGGAGATCTGACAGCTGACCTGGATGTTGTGAACTGGGTCATTTTTCCCAACAAGTCTGTTAAGAAAGTGAAATTTGGGAATCTAGCAAAACGGGTATCCCAGTATTTTGAATTTACAGTAGGTCAGATGAGTATCACACAGATGGAAATGCTGAACAAGGTGGGACAAAATATGCTTTATTACACTGAAGGTGCAACAACAATATTCCACTTTTGTGGTGTGGCATGGCATTGTGTGGTGTGGCATGGCATGGTGTGGTGTAGTGTGGTGTGATGTGATGTGATGTGGTGTGGTGGGGGCTTGCTTTGAATGCTTTTAAGCTGTTCAGATACCCATAAAATACATAGTCTTCCATTTTATAAATAAATGATTCACCATGATTATAGAAAGGGAGTATTGTGGCTTGCCCCTCCAGCAGCCAAATCAAAGGAGGAAGCAGTGGGAATGGAGGGAATGGGGGGAATGGAGCCGACAGAGAGAGAGAGAGAGAGAGAGAGAGAGAGAGAGAGAGAGAGAGAGAGAGAGAGAGAGAGAGAGAGCGAGCACTGGTAAGTTTCAAAAAGTTTTCCTACCAGTTTGGTATGAGTGCGCGCTTTGTGCATGCGCAGTGTTTGCAACTTACCTTCTGCTGCAAGCCCTGTGTGTAAACAGCAATCAGCTGTGCCGCACAAAACAGTTGAGGTTGAAAATCTGGAAATAAAAGTCTGTATAGACCCGGGGCGGTTGGGAGGGCCCAGCAGCTGATCTTTGGAGTGAACCAGTTTGCTCACAGATGATAGTTGGAGCTACCGGTTCAGGTGAACTGGGATGAACTGGTAGAATATCACCACTGAGGCAGAGCCTGGGCCATCTGTCAGCCTCAAATGGAGAGTCAACTTTCCCCAGGTGTGGAGGTGGCTGATGAAGAAGAGGAGGAACAGCTGGGCCTAATGCCTGATACGTGGCTGTGCAGAAGGCAGAGAAGAGGAGAGCAGTGGAAAGCCATGGGCTGATCTTGGGGAAGGAAGAGCCACCATTGCTAGCAAGGCCCCATCTTAGTTCTGGGGGTAAAAGGCAGGAGGCAGAGATGAATAGTTGTGACAGACTACTATTCATCAGCTAGACAGATTTGTTAGCCTCTGAGAGAAACTTTTTGTCAGGGCTGCCAGCATTCCTAATAAAGGAATCTTTTGAGTTCATGTGATGACCCAGGGCACAGCACAAAAGCAACAAAGTCACAAATGTAGGTAAAGTCCCTTTAATACCTCCAACTTGGCCCCCAATGTCCAGTTATCATTGGCTGGAGAAAAAACTCTCCCAAGAACAGTTTTTAAAGGGAAGAAATTCAGTATGAACACAAAGTACATATAAATTATAAATAAAAACCAACACAAACCGTGCTGCAGCAATCAACGAGACAAGGCAGGATAAGGAATTGCAGACTTCACAAGATAACGAAACACACATAGTTGGGAGGATGCCAGAACCCAGATAAAACTTGACAAACAAAGATAATTCATGCACTGCTTCCAGAAACTTTGCTGTGCGTAGTTTGCCTTTTTAAACAGTTTTCACAGCTGCAGCTAATGAAGGGGATCAGGGTCCTTTCCTCCCCCATAAGCCACATAACTCACATTGCTCACTTCTCCATCCCTCTCTGCGTGCCCTCGGATGAAGAGGGGGTTGCCCTGGGTCTTCTTCTGAATGCCCAGCTGGACTGTGTCCTTCCCCAGTTTCTTCCACAGCCACCGGAGCCACATTCCCACTCCCTGTCAGCTGCTCGACCTCCTCCTCGGAATCAGATTCCAACAGGGGCAGTTCACACCAGTGGGTTTGTTTGGGGAGCTGGGTCAGAACAGGGGGGTAGTAGTATGCAAATAATCTGGTTTACTTTGCCAAAGCAAAGAATTCATCCAACGTTTCCCTGATAAACTTCATGTCTTAATGAAAGCCCAAATTTGTAGTGTGCATGAACAGTAAGTGTCTATGGAGATTCTCAATCATCCAGGTTGCGGTTGTCCTTAAGGTGCTTTTTCAAGAGGCAACTGGACTTTCTTGGTTTTTCTTTGAAGTTCTGAACTGAAGGAGATTCTTGGATGAGAAATGAAACGTCTACAAGGAAAACAAAGAAAATCCAGTTGCCTTTTGAAAAGGCACCTTTGGAATGATAGAAGAGCAGAGAGACAGAGAAGGAATATTTAGAAAAGAAATGTGCAGATCAGTTGTGTAGATGGGATATATTTGGATGAGAAGAGGTAATCTTACAGTTCACCTGGAAATTATGAGCTGGGATGTTTTCCCCAAGAAATCTGTCAAGAAAGTGAAATCTCTCAAAAGTGTTGTGGTTCACCGGCAGCAAGTGCGGATGGCTGAGGTCTCGGAAAGTGAGGACTCAGATAAGGGGCTTGCATGTGATGCAGGGATGAGGCCAGAACTACCAGAGAGTGGAGTGCTGCCTTCGGAGCTTGTGGAGGCTGTCAACAGTGATGCAGAGGACCCTGAGGAGCCTGTGCCTAGTGGGCATTCACGCAGGGCTACTCAAAGGAAAGAGCAGCTGCAGCAGTATGGGCGATTTGGGAGTAAGGCTGCAAGGTGATGGCCCCTTCCATAAGGGATAAAAGCCAGCTCTCAGGGGTTGGGTTCTTTGCAGGAAGCAAAGAAGTTATTTCAACTCGAAGTTCTTGTGGAAGTCCTGTCCATTCTGGTTTGTTCTTGGAGAGATTTTTTGGCTTTGGATATTTCTCTCCAATTAATCTTGTGTTTGTGTCAGCCTTTCACAACCTTGAAAGGGCTTGCTCTTATCTAGGACAATTAGTTTTAATGACTCTGTTTTGAATAAATAGAATTCACAGAGATGCATTAAAATGTTTGCTTTTATATATATTTTTTGTGTTTGTTTGATTTGAACGAGGTTTGGGTCAGAACAAAAAGTTAGGCATTCCAGGAGTTGAAATTTACCATTGACCAGAAGAGTATCACACAGTTGAAGATGCTGCACAAGGTGGTACTAATATATACAGTAGATCATTCCACTGAAGGTGGCATTTCTCAGGTAGGTGGAATTTGCTTTCAATATCATGCTTTTCAGTGGTGGGATTCCACATTTTTCCTACCTGTTCTATAAGAGTGTGCTTCATGCATTCAGTGCACAAATACCACCTTCTGTGTCAGTGCTGGTGGGCTGACTTGTTTTTTAGCTCAGCTGAGGCACAGCAATCTGGTCAGCTGCATGAATCAGCTCAGCTAAAAAACAAGGAAATATAAGAAAGGTAACAGTACGAGTGGGTGGGTGGGACCATCCAGAGGTGGTATTTGCTGGTTCTCCAAACTACTCAAAATTACACCAGAACTGGTCCAAAGTGGCTGAATACTACCTCTGATGTTTTTGCATCAGATGATCGGGCATCAAGATGGTGAACATCTTCTTTATCAGTTACTGAGGAGCCCAACAAAATATAGTCTTCAATTTTCATACAAACTATTCATTTAGCCTACGGAAAAGGAGGTTGATTGGAGCCAGTCATGTTGTGCTGTTTACTTAGCCCATACAGAGTCCAATCAAAAAGTTTCTCAATGAGATTCATGTCTAAAATTTAAATGAAGGTCTAAAAATTGCAGCGTGTATGAAACATAAAGGGGGAAAGAAACGAAGAGGGAATAATACAATCAAGGGTGGGCTTCAAATTTCTTAACAACCAGTTCTGTAGGCATGGCCTAATTTGTGAGTGTGGCTTGATGGTCATGTGACTGGGTGTGCATGGCTTGCTGAGTGTGCATGGCTTGGTGGTCATGTGACTGGCTGAGCATGGCTTTTATGTAAATTTTGTAAATATTTATGTAAATATTGAATTTTCTATAAAAAAAGAGCAACTTTTACCCAAAATCTGGCAAAGCAGGCAAGCAGATTGAGTTGCTTGCAGAATCACAGAATCACTCACAGATCTACCTTTCTGCAATCTGCTGCCCCACTGAAAAATAGAAGCTTCAGTCCAACGATTTCCTGCTTTCTAACTAATCTAAATTGTGCAGCATCGCTGATAGTCAAAACAGCTGATCATTGGGGGGGAAGGAAAAACAGCAACTTACCCAAAATTAGGTGAAGGCATACGCAGGCAAATTGGATGGCATGCATGCCAGACAAGGAGTGACTGGGTGGGTAGAGGAGGGTGGAGAGGGGCAGGGCCAGTCAATGGTGCTATTTGTCAGTTGTCTGAACTGCACAGAATTGTAACAACCGGTTCTATAGAACTGGTCCAACTAGGTAGAATCCCACCCCTGAACATAGTTCAGTCAAATGAAGGAGACTATTTGTACTCTAGCTCAGGGTTGAAATGAAGGGCTCTTGGTGCTATCTGGGCTTGGTTGTTTTCTTGCATTTCGTTACTCAAACTAGGTAACATCATCAGTGTACTGATGATAGCAATAGCACCTAGATTTATTTACCACTTCACAGTGCTTTGTGGTTTTCTCTAAGTGGTTTACAGAGTCAGCATACTGTCCCCAACAATCTGGGTCCTTATTTTCCCAATTTTGGTGTCAGGGTTCCGGTGATTGCCCTAATTAAATCATGAGCCTAGAGCCAAGCTTAAATAGAATCCAAAAGATTTATGAGGAGCAACATGTTGACATTGACCCATATGAAGCCAACTTTGACATATGCGATATACGTTCACCCATGACCCTGTTTCTCCCCTCCCCCTTGGGTGTGTCATGAATCATATTCTCCAACAAAGCACGTTCATGGGCTGGGTGTCACCAATTAAATTTTCCAATGAAGGATTTTCCTGGGCAGAAGATCCAGTAGCCCAGATATAATCTTTGTAAGATAAGTGTGGAACGTACTTCTGGTTTTAATTTCCTATGCTCCTTCAAGCTCCACCCCTCCTGCTTATGGCAACTCAATAAGAAGCATAGGAATGCTTTACGAGTTGATACTCAGAAGGATATAAGGCTAAGTCAATCTTGAGCCTGGTGAGATTTGAACAGCCAAATTGCAGGCAGGCACAGGCAGCAGAGTTACTCTGCAGTACTGCATTCTAACCACTGCTCCACCTCGGCTCTTGATGTTACTTAGTTTGGGTAATAAAAAGTCTGCAGGCAAACAACCAAGCTCAGAGACCACAAGAACTCCTCACAGTTCAATCTGTTTGATGAACCTCACATTTCTTATTGACTTGTAATTAGTCAAAGATAAATCTTGAACGGGAGATCACCACCCCCTTCTTCTTTTGCCATGTTTTTAAAAATAAGTTTGTTTTCTTGATATTTCTCCTCTCTGTCTTTAGTCCCTGCCTCTTTCCAGATGTGTGGAAGGCTGTCATCCTGGATTCATAAAAGTAGCTCAGGAAGGAAAACCTATTTGTTGCTATGACTGTCTTCCTTGTGCAGAAGGAACCATCCCCACTGTGGAAGGTGGGTGACAGACTTTTGGGGAAACAGTACTCTGACAATAATCCTGGAATTTTAATTGCGAGCAGAATATTCAAAGATAGGGATCAATAAGAGTTTAGCATTACAAGGGAGATAGCATTTCTTTTTTATCATCTTGTAGATTGATGGACCTCTAGAGAAACGGATAACCTTTCCTTTCCTTTCCTTTCCTTTCCTTTCCTTTCCTTTCCTTTCCTTTCCTTTCCTTTCCTTTCCTTGCCTTGCCTTGCCTTTCCTTTCCTTGCCTTGCCTTGCCTTGCCTTGCCTTCCCCTCCCCTCCCCTCCATTCCTCCCCTCCCCTTCAGTGGTTGGATTCAATTTTTTTTTACTATTGGTTCTGTGGGTGTGGCTTGGTGGGCATGGCTTGCTGGGTGTGGCAGGGGAAGGATACTGTAAAATTTCCATTCCCACCCCACCCCAGGGCAACAATACTGCAAAATCTCCATTCCCTCCCCACCTCACTAACCTGCTTTCCAGCTCTGTTCTCCTGTGCAGGACAACTAAAAAAGACCCAGCTGATCAGCTGGGACTCAGGAGGCAGAGAAGAGATGGGGGCAGTGTTAGGAATGTAAGTCACCTAACAGCTCTTTGGGTTGGAAATATATAAACCAGGATAGACATTTTAGTATTATGTCTTTAAGAGATTGCAGAAACTGCAATTGAGTGTGGTTCTGCAAATGGCCATAAGAGGGAGCCAGAAACCTGTGTTATTTTAGTCTCAGGAAGTCTCAGAAGAGAGTGTGAGTGAGTCTCTGTTTCCTTCTGTTGGAGAGTATCGCCGTTCCTTGTAATTGTTATTTTTGAATTTGATGTAAGTCTGTTACTGAACTGTTGTTTATACTGGACTTTGATATTGGAATTATCCCTGGACTGAACACTGACTGATTTAACTGTGCATTAACTTGGACTGTGTTTGGACTGTGCTTAAATGTTTATTGAAAGTAAAAATCCACATTAACTGTACAGTGTATCTGTGTGCTGTGTGTATTCTTCAAACACTTCTCTCACTACGTCTCCCTGTATGCGCTCATTCTCCGAACGGGGAATTACCTCAACAGGCAGGACCAGTCAAAGGTGGTATTTGCTGGTTGTCTGAACTACTCAAAATTTCCACTACTGGTTCTCCAGAATTGGTCAGAACTGTCTGAATACCACTTCTGCTTCTCTCCTCTTGCTTACCCTACCCTACTCTACCTACTCTACCACACTCTCCTAGCATGGATGGGAAGGTAAAGAAACAGGGGAAACCACCAGCCAGAGGAACTGCTGTCAAACAGAAGACTTAGACATCTCCTTGTTCAAAGTGAATGGGGCCATTCGTATTTGCAAAGGATATTTTATTGGTTTATTGGAAAAGTAGCTTCCTTCTTAAAAGAATCTGGAAAGGGTGATTGAATCTTTGAGTACAACTGTATCTGTGCTTGAACTAGTCCAGTATAGAGTTCTCAATGACAGCCTCTCCAGGATCATTGATGGGGAGCGCAGAGTAACTTCAAATAACCAATTATCATATTTTAAACAAACTGCTGAATCTATTGGTAGAACTCTAAACTGTGGTTCATGGGGAATCTGAATGCAAAAGATGTAACCTCTAAAAGTAGCCTAAGCTCACCCTGGAAATGTGTTTCAGAGGCTCTCACTTGCCTTTGGCATTTGGCCTTCTGCAACATAACACTTAAATAGCATAGCCATCGCTGTGTACTACACCATACATTCTCCATACACATTTATGTACACCAACACCCGTGTTGGGTCCTTGTTGCTCTCTGAACTTTGTTGTTTTCCTGCGGACATTTCTTTATCCAATTAGGTATCCTCATCAATGTTTGAAGGGAGTGGGGTTTGCTCTCTATTTACATATATAAGTGGGTTGCCCTGTCAATGTTGATGGAATTGTTCATGGTGGTTCTTTGATTAAGCTGTTGCTTATTATTTAATTGTTTATCTGTCTGTAGTTCTCTTTTATTTGTACTCCAGTTCCAGGTTCATTCCCAAAATGCATCTGATGGAAGAAACTACTGATGTTAATCTTTCTGTTCACAGATGCTGAAAAATGTATCAAATGTCCAGCTGATCAATTTCCAAACTTTATCAGAGATAATTGCATGCCAAAGATTGAAACTTTCCTATCCTATCAAGAACATTTGGGGATCATCCTAGCTACTCTTGCCTTACTTCTGTCATTGGTAACAGTCTTAGCCCTGGGAATCTTCATTAAATTCCAAGACACTCCCAGAGTCAAAGCCAACAATCGGGATCTCTCCGACATCCTCCTCATCTCCCTCCTGCTTTCCTTCTTGACATCATTCCTATTCATTGGCCAGCCAAAGACAGTCACTTGCCTTCTCCAACAAACAGCCTTCAGCAACATCTTCTCAGTTGCCATTTCTACAGTCTTGGCCAAAACAGTCACTGTGGTATTAGCGTTCTTTGCCACAAAACCAGGGAATAATATACAGAGATGGCTAGGGAAGACCTTGGCCAATTCTATCATCCTTTCCTGTTCTGGCATCCAAGTTGTCCTCTGCAGCATCTGGTTGGGCACTTCTCCCCCATTCCCTGAATCAGACATGTACTCACAATCTGCAGAGATCATCCTGCAATGTAATCAAGGCTCTGTTGCCATGTTCTACCTTGCCCTTGGCTATATGGGTTTCCTGGCTGTGATCTGTTTCACGGTAGCTTTCCTAGCCAGGAATCTACCTGGGGCCTTCAACAAAGCCAAGCTCATCACCTTCAGCATGCTGGTCTTCTGCAGTGTCTGGATATCCTTCCTTCCCACCTACCTGAGTACAAAGGGGAAGTACATGGTGGCTGTGCAGGTCTTCTCCATCTTGGCTTCAAGCACTGGCTTGCTATGCTGCATTTTTACTCCCAAGTGCTACATTATTTTTTTAAGACCAGACCTGAATACAAAAGAACATTTGATGTCAAAATAAAATAAAAATGAACTTTTCATAGCACTTTCCTGCAGATGCCAGTTAGAACTCAAATAAAAATAATAAATATAATAATTATTTTTATTATTATTAAAAATAATAATAATTATTTTCTCCTTCAAAGTTCTGAAAAAAACATGCATTGATACACATATGTTTTTGCTTCACATTACAAAATAAATAAACCAATAAACCACTTAAGATCAGACTTGAATACAAAAGAACATTTGATGTCAAATTAAAATAGAATTGGACTTTTCATATGACCTTTTCCCAAAGGCCAGGACATAACACAAAGAAGTTACTATGTCCTTTAAAATTTGTAAAAAATGCATATGTTCACACACATACAAAATACACACACAGACAAACACTGACATAAACTTGTTTTTCTTTTGCATCACAATAGAAGTAAACCTATAAACCATGAGGATTTAAGAAATATATTTCCTCTTTTTGTGTGTGTTTAAATATGTAAATTTCTCTCAGAGTCTCTCTTTCTCTCTCTTTCCCCCAGGTGTTGGTCTTTTCTTTGGTTCCTCTTAATGAATCTTTATGCATAGTTTAAATATTTCAACCTCTGCTTCTCTCTCTCTGTAATCATCGGCTTTCATAAATAAAAATTTTGTTATATATATGTAGAACCCCATTCCCCTGTCTATAACTCCATCCATCATCTTGGTACACACTGCAATAAAATCATCCCATTTCCAGAGGTCCGTGGAAGATGGAAAACTGTTAGTAGATTTCTTCTTAGGTTGCACTATTCTGTTAATGGGACAATTGTTGCATTTTATTTCTATTTTTTTTCAATTTGTATTTTCACTCATCTCACATTTGTGACTCTGGTTGGCTCACACTTAAAATATAAATGTTACCAAAGAAAAGAGACACATAAAATAAAGCACCAAAATCAGTTTAAAATGAGAAGATGTACAATAAAGGCATTTCAGAACAGCAGAACCATTTTATGGGTGCATGTCATTCTCTGATCCCCCAGGCAATTAGTAAAGATAGGATCTCAGGTCCTTCTGGAAGGCCAGCCAAACTGGGGCCAGCTTGACCTTTTGAAGAATGATGTTCTATGTGGCAAGAAGAGCAGCAAAAATAGTCATCCTTCTGAATTCCACCAGATGAGATTCTCTAATAGATGAAGCCCACCATAAATTTCTTCTGCTGAACCTGATGGGATGGATAGATGTCATCCTGTGATGCAGTGGATAATCTATTTCAATGTTGTTACTTTACTCTCAGCTACATGAGCTTCCTGGCTGTCATCTACTTCACAGTGGTTTCCCCAAACAGGAACCTTCCTGGGACCTTCAATGAAGTCAGGCTAATATCCTTTAGCATTGTGGCCTTCTGTAGTGTCTGGGTGTAGCTGGTGTCCAATTACCTGAGCACCTACCTGAGTACATGATGGCTTTCCAGATCTTTTTCATTTTGACCTCTGGTGCTAGTCTTCTGGGATAATCATCCCGAAATGCCACTTAATTTTCCAAATACCAAATCTCAATTGCAAAGAATACTTCATGTCAAAGTAATAAAGCAAAAGGAATTTTGGGGGAGAATGTTCTCCAAAAGATTAAGTTCTGATTTCAACAGACAATATTTGGCATGGTAATATTTAAAATAAAAACCCTGTATTTCTTCTTCAACTATGAATTGGTTTTCATGGTACAAACTAAGTTTCTGGATATGAGTCTGCAGGTCTTTGTGAATGACTGCAGGAACCATCATGAACTTTGAATCACTGTGTCAAAAACTTCCAAGCTGTCATATATATATGTAGAACCCCATTCCCCTGTCCAGAACTCCATCCATCATCTTGGTACACACTGCAATAGCAACACTGTCACGTATGTGCCTAGTATGGGAAATGAAAAACATTAACTCCAAATCACCCCATTTCCAGAGGTCCGTGGAAGATGGAAAACTGTTAGTAAACTTCTTCTTAGACTTCTTCTTAGACTTCTTCTTGGACTATTCTTCAATGGGACTAATTGTTGCATTTTATTTCTATTTTTTCTGGATTGAGTCTGCAGGTCTTTGTGAATGACTTCAGGAACCATAATGAACTTTGAATCATTGTGTCAAAGGCTTCCAAGCTGTCATATAACTTGTGGATAATAAATGCCATTGTCAGATCTGTGTATCTGCCATTCTTCAATGGAAGAAGGGGGGAAGTTGGTACAAGTAATTCTTTTTGATGTGACCTGAATATAGTAAATCCTATATTGGTTCTGTATAACTTGCACATGATATATAATGGGAGGAGTGGATCCAGATGTCCAGGAACTTGTCGTCTCTTGAAGAGATAACAAGATGGGAAGGAACCATAAAAATTCCAGCCCTGGAAGAAACTCCTGGAAACTCAGCTAAGATACATTCCCAGAAAAGGAGAGGGGGGAATTCACTTGTTGTTTCTTTGTTTGACAAAAATCCATATCTGAATGAAGGGAGGGGTTTTAACTTCCTTTATCTATGACTGTATGCCTGGAGATATCTTACACTCTGATTTGCCTAATGTTGAGATAAAACCCCTTTCAATAAAGGATTCCTTTTGAAATACCTAGTTTTCAGAAGTTAATTATTTTCGGTTGAAGTGAAAAAGTCCAATGCTCATAGCCATATTTACAAATGAAATACAGAAAATAAATTGCTAGCTCAACCTTCACAAGAAACTAGAAGCAAAAAAAAAAAAGAAGTCTTAATTGAGTGGCACTTGGAGACCCTAAGGCCAATTCTGGTCATACTGAGCAAAAATTCTTTTCAAGAAATTGCTGAAGCGTAAGTGGCAAATAAAACAGTAAAATCAAGAAGAAATTATTTCTGGGTTCCCACATTTGTTTGTCTCAAAATAAGGACTTATTATTCATCTCTAAATGGGATTCACTGGTACTTCAGATCTACCCATAAATTCTCCTGGGTAAAAAGCCTACCTAAATTTCTAATAAGATACTCAAAATCCCTCTTTATCCTGGCTTTTCTAGAAGTGTTTTATTCAAAAGACTTGGGCCAAATTCTTTACACTCCCTCATGGCCTATCTTCAAATTTGGAGTCACATATGTAAATTCTCCTTTAGCTTTAGCATCTGCCTGTTCACTCATTTAAAGTTCAGATAGGTGAAAGTTATCTTTCATGCAATCATCCAAATCATAGTGATTTATTTGTTGTCTTTATGTTAGGTCTTGTCTTTATGTTAGACCTTGATGCAAACTTCCCCAAACTTTAACACAAACATGTCAGTAAGTGTTTTAATGTCAATATTAGACTCACAAGCAATGTAGGGTGGAGTCTGCGTAAGAAATGCTTGGTACAAAAATGTCTCTGGAAACAGAAGGGGGAATCTGATGGTGATTTCAGGTCCAACCAATTCCATGTTTATGGACATTGACTGATTGTAATTAGATCTGAAGCTTCTGTTTGGAAAGAGACTTTGCTTTCTTCCACCTCTTTTTTCCCTCCCTTCAAGAGCAGGTGATACAGAGAAGGCTCAATCAGGTACACAATACATGTTGCTGTTGCTTCTCTTCATGCTGATTCTATGGACAAGGGGATTTGGGGTGATGCACAAAGCCAAATGCCTCCTGACTTTGCAGCAGAGTGAAGTGGACCCACAACATCATTACAAGACAGGAGATTATATGATTAGTGCCATAGTCTCTGCAGTGGATGCTAAGTTTCCATTACTAAGCTTTGATAGGAGCCCTTCATCAAAATTCTACAAGTAAGTCAATTGTCCTGCACTGCATTACAGCCACTTCAATCAATGTCTACAGGTCTTTTATTTTATTTTATTTATTTTTATTTGTCAAGCATGTATTCGATAACAAATATAATTTGAACATTATTATGATTACATAAAATTGGTATGAATAAAAGGGAGACATTTGGACAGGGATGGTAGGCACATTTACTAATGCACACCCCTTACAGACATCTTAGAAATGGGGTGAGGTCAACAGTAGACAGTCTAAGGTTAAAGTTTTGGGGGTTTGGGAAAGAAACCATAGAGTCAGGTAGGGTATTCCAGGCATTGACAACTCTGTTGCTGAAGTCATATTTTCTACAGTCGAGTTTGGAGCAATTTACCTTAGGTTTGTATCTATTTTGTGCTTGTGTATTGTTGTGATTGAAGCTGAAGTAGTAACTGACAGGTAGAACATTGTAGCTGATAATTTTGTGTACTATGCTTAGATCAGACTGAAAGCAGTGTAGTTCTAAATTTTCTACCCAAAATTTCAGGTCTGGTGTAAGGTATTCTGTTGCGAGCAGAGGAGTGGAGGACTCTTCTTGTGAAATACTTCTGGAGTCTCTCAATTGCATTAATGTCTGATATGCAGTTCAGGTTCCAGACAGATGAGCCGTATGCAAGAATTGGTTGAGCAAATGTTTTGTATGCTCTAGTTAGCAGTCCAATATTACCAGAGAAGAAACTACACAAGCAACCTACTCTCTCAAAAACAATTTAGTTTCAGGAAAAAATTGTCCTGCAATATATAACTCCTACACTGCAAAAACATATGGACTACTCTACTTGACCAGGGTAAAGCTATAGATGCAATTTACATTGACTTCTGCAAAGCCTTTTGTTAGGGATAACATTGTTTTACCCTAACTGGTTTAGGTAAAATAATAAATAAGTAATCATAGTTTGTATGTTAATTAAAGTGTTGCACTTTAACTGTGGGATGGTATTTAAGGGAGTGGTTGTGATAGCATTAAAGAAGCAAGACTGCGTGGGGCGTGTCACTCTCTCTGGCTTGTGACCTGATTAACTGCTTGGAAACTAATTGCTCGAACGGGAGAGAGAAAAGGACTGATTTGTACGTGAACTGACATCGATATTCTACAATGGACTTTGCTAATGATATCCTGAATGGACTGACTAATAATGATTACAATGACTGATGTGGATGTTATTTGACTATGCTATATTGGAATCACTATAGATTATGATAGACAAGCGTATTGTTATTTTTACTGTATTTAAAACATACAACTTAGCTCACCTCATTTATCTGTGTGCTATTGACTAACGTGCAATTCTGTTTAGGCATTGTCTCCTAAAGCTGGTTGGGGAACCAGGTTACATGGTGTATGGGCCCAGAGGCTGCAAAGTAGTTAAACTAGGATAAAACAGAATTTTGTAAAGTGGAGTGGTGTTGTTATCATTACGTAAACAAACAGTGTGTTTATTATTTATAGTTAAAAATACATATATGAAAAATCGACAAGTTCATTACAAAGTTTGTCCTTATATGCAGCTGGATGGAACAACTATGTTAATGGTCTACAAATGTAATCTACTTCTACGAGTAAGTTGTGGAAAATAATTGAGATCCACAAACGTAGAAGAATGGATGGACAGACTGAAAGATAGAGGAATTTATGCATAAATCACATGCCTTTGATACTTGGGGGTTAACGTTAATGATCAACGCTTGTTTTACTATCCACGGAGAGAAAGGCTGTTGGGTTGTTGCAGAAGCTGAAGAGGCTTTGATGTTCGAGATTAATGTGGGCTCATCGTAATGCTTACCAAGGAAGCTTTTTAGGAATCGCATCTTCAAAAAGGTGATATGCTGGTCTTTAAAAACTATCAAAGATCTTTCAAGAACTGACGAAGAAAGAGCTTATTTTTTTCTGACTACACCAAGTCTAGCATAATTTATCTTCCCTGATGAAGTTATGATAACTAGTACTTCACTTGAAATTTTGCAAGGAAGTTTAACTTTAAACTGATATAATGGCAGATGTGATTGAAGAGGCCAGAGAAGGCTGAAAGAGTGAATTAAGGACGGGCAACCTCAAAAAGAAGATATGAATCTCCTAATGCATACGCAATTAAAAAGTGTTTTATTGTGGAGGAGACATTGGAAGATTTGAAAAAGGCAAAGGCAGACGCTGCAATATAAAAGTCATCAAAAGATAAATAAAAATTTAGAGTTAGCATGAATACTACGGAGTGTAAAATAATTTATGGGTGGTTGACGAGTGGAGATGCCATTGTTTAACAATGATAACAAGAATTTTTTAAAATGTCCCAGAGTACTCAGGCAGATTGTTAGCCAATGGCTTGGAAACTGAAAGCTAAAGGTCAGGTATAGCAATATTGTTTTTCATAAAGAGAATGATAAAAATGTTATTATGTACAACCAATAATTAAGTTTAATTTAATTCAAGTTAGAATTTGGTTAAATAGGATATGTAGTTAATATAGGGGGATAACTGATAATTCGAAAAAGAAGACTAGAGAATTTATGCATCTTTAAAGAGGTTGATTATGTGTTAAATTGATGATGGTTTAAAGGTGGCTAACACATTTATGAAAATAAGAACACTATGAGAATGGTATGCACCTTGTTAAAGTGAAGGCTAGGGCAATTTAAATTAAAAATGCTTTAAGAAAACTGTTGATTATCTAAGGGAATAAGTTTTGAATCTTGTAATAAGTATTTGCAAT
The DNA here is from genome assembly GCA_004320025.1 of Laticauda laticaudata. NCBI lineage: Eukaryota > Metazoa > Chordata > Lepidosauria > Squamata > Elapidae > Laticauda > Laticauda laticaudata. The sequence continues at coordinate 28,457 of BHFT01006972.1, read as the reverse complement.
GAATGCTGTAATCAAAGAAGAGAGGGTTATACGGTATAGATTGATGGATTTACGTACTAAAGAGCATTAGAAGTAGTATTTGTGATAATTAATAGGTCGAAAAAACAAGTGTAGGAGGGCTGTTACATACTAAGTATATGACCACTATTCTAGATATGGCTTTTGCTATTTAATTGAAGAAGCAAACTGAATACATATCAAAATCTCTTTAATTTGGATTAATTTGCAGCAAAAACTAAAAAGAAATTTAGTAACTCTATAACAGATAATGGAAGAATTTATCAACATAATAATTCAGAAGGAACTAAGAATGTTAGCGGTATCAAACATAAACGTCTGCAAGCATATAGGCAAACATATGCTTATAGAGAGAAGAGGCCAAACATTCAATCAACGGCACGAATATGATGTTGATCAGGATTCCTGACAATTTTTGGGGAGAAGCAATAAATGTGTGGTAAATCATATATTAAATAAATGTTGTTATTCAACAACAGGTGAATTACATTCACACTGTGGCAATGTGTAACAAAACTGATTTAGAGTTAATGGCAACATTTTGGAGCACCAGAATGGGTGGCATTATTGACATCAACTTAGACAAAGGAAGTCATAGAGCTCAGATAATTTTTTGTAGGATATCTCTAATATAGATCTTATAGATTCTGGAACAGGTAAACTAGAAGTTTTACACAGTGCAAGTGCAAATTCTAGAACTGTTAGGATGGAAATAGATTAGAGAAGATTTAAATAATGAAGGTAATTATTGCACTAACAAAAGGCAGAAAAGATAGATTTTAGTTTATTAAGAAGAGTCAATTAAAGAAGAAGTCCACGAAGAGCTAAAAGGAACCGAGAACAAGAGGAGAAATGTTGATCAGTGAAAGAGTTACATAATCAAGAACAGTCAATAATGGAAAGTTCCACTGTTAAGTCTATAATACCTAGACGTATACGTGTAACATAAGACACCTGATGGTATCAAGCAAGTATATGTTTGCCAGTAACTAAGTTCAACTAGTGTAGATGAACTTAGGATGTATCCTGCTAAGGATCAAGAGAGATTGGCAAAGGCAATGCAAAAAGAACTAAATTCAGTTAGGTTAATGAAAGTTTATGAAGATGCAAATTCATCCAGGAGAAAAATCCACTGGTGCAAATGGATTTTAAAGTAAAAAAATGAAATGATGGGAACTGTTACCATAAGTCGGTTGTAAGCTAAGGATTTAATCAAACTGCATCTGATTACGATGAAGTTTTTGGCACAAGCTTAAGAACATTTTTAGAAGCAGCATTAGTGTGGGCAAAGCTAAGAAAAATATGTAATTAACTATTTAGATGTGAGTAAATGCTTATCTATCATGCACATTTGCAGCACACATAATTTAAGAAAACCAATTGGATAAGACATAAAAGTAAATAGTATGATTGTTGGAAACTCAAAGATGTCTTTACGGGTTGGAAACAATCTGGTTTGAGTGGAACAATATAAGCTGTGAGGTTAACATCATATAGGTTTTTTAATCTGGTTTAGAGATCGTGTGTGTTTAAAAAGAGAATAATGAACGGTGTATTATCGTTATTATTTACAATGATATTTGCTTTGATAATTAGATAATATGAAGCTAATGAGGATTATATCATTATTAGCGCAAAGAATAAATATTAAAGTCATTTACGGTGAAATTAAAAAAGTGTCTAGGATGACATTAAACGAAAAAAATAATGGTATTTATGATATCTCAGAATGATAGAATTTGCAATTATTAAAAACGTTAAAAGTGGAACTTTGCAACTGGCAAACGATCAATGATCGGAAGTTGTTGGCAAACTAATGATAATAGTCCGCAAATTTGATAAGTCATATATCAATCTTTGATTGTAGCTTTATTCTATATAGCATTGTCAAGGCAGATATAGCTTATAGTGTAAATGTGCAAGTTTTAAATATCAGATCCATCAATGTATTGGCAAGCATTAAGAGAATTTTAAGATAATCTTAAAGGACAATGAACGCATGCATTGTATAAGCAACCAAAGGGTGATTTGAGCTCTTCTAGTCGCATCATCGCAGATGCAAGTTTTGCAAACTGATATAAGCGACTAAATTACACTCTAGGGATGGCTATATTATTATGGTAAATCACTTAATAGGGTGGAGGGTCAATCAGAAACAGCATATTAGCTTGTCCACGATGGAGACGGAGTTTTCCATGATCTGTCAATTTTATTGCACTGATTTGGATTTGTAGAAACAGTTATTGAGTAGACATGGATAATAACTGGTAAGATGCCATTAAGTGTTGAGGATAACCAAGGCAGCTAATAAAGTTAGCTATAGTATTCGCTGTAAAAACTAGATAACACATACTGATCTAAGATACCCTAAATGTTAGAGAAATGTAAAGAATGGGTTAGATTAAATTGAGTAATACTGGCATGACAGAAGAATAACATTGCAGAGACAATTTCCAAAGCACAAAGGATGTAATGAAAGTTTACAGAGAGTGTGAAAAAAGTATGATTAAAATGTAAAGGGTTATAAATTATTATTTAAACGCTAAAGGCGGAGAATGTTAGGGATAACTATTGTTTTTTACCTAACTGGTTTGGTAATAATAAATAGTAATCAGTATGTTTGGTAATGTTAAAGTGTCTGCAACTTTAACTGTGGGATGGTAATCTAAGGGAGTGGTTGGATAGCCCTAAAAGAAGCAAGACTGCAAATGCGTGCTACTTCTCTGGCTTTGATGATCCTGATTACTGCTTGGAAGATAATGATGATTTTATCGTTTACGGGAGAGAGAAAAAGGACTGATTTTGTAAGTGAATCTGACATCAGAATATTCTACATGGACTTTGCTAATTGAATATCTGAATGGACTGCTAAATGATACATGACTTTGGACTGTTTATTTTGACTATGCTATATTAATCGGAATACTAATATTAATGACTAGCAAAGCGTATCTGTTATTTTTAATTGTATGTTAATAAACATACAAGCTTAGCTACTCATTTATCTGTTGTGCCTATGACTAACGCTGCACAATTCTGTTTTAGCTTGTCTCCTAACCTGGTTGGGGAACCATGCTTAAACGTTTGATTCAGTGGTACATGAGCAATACTGTTAAACTAAACTCTTTCTCGGATCCTCCATAGGTGGATTACTGGTTCTGTCAAACAGGCAACAATAGTAAATGAATAGGAGCGTGATATCACCTTGCTTTCAGTTTAACAGTGGTGTTCCCCAAGGCAGCATTCTAGACGACATTCTTATACTCTATTATATAGTGACCTTTGCGATCATTATAAGTCAATTGGTCCTCTTTGTTTTGATGACGTAAAACTATTTAGCACCACTGAATAGCTACTTCAAAGTGACCTTGATTATGTGTCTGAATGGTCAAACATCTGGCAACTCCAAATCTCGACCAACAAATGCTGTGTCCTACACATTGGTAAAAAAAAATCATTTTTTATAGTATCCATTCCCTGGAGTTGGGTGGGAATGGAGATTTTACAGTATCCTTCCCTGTCACATCCACCAAGCCACACCCACAAAGCCATGCCATGCCCACCAAGTCACACCCACAGAACCAGTTGTAAAAAAATTTGAAACCCACTATTGATTGCTTTAGTTATTTACTTGTTTATAGGATTGATGCTCTGAGTGTCTTTGGGTGATTTACAATTAATAGAACAAATGGAAAAGAGGAAAAGAATAAAAGAATATCCCCCCAAAAAAATAAACAAAAAGCCACAAAAGGGATTCAACCTTGACTGCCTATGACATAGTGAAAATAATCTGATCTTTAACAACTTTTAATATCATCCATGCATCAGCCATTTTGAATCAGTCTCAACTCTTAATACAACTCCAAAACAAATTATAATATTAAAATATAAAAAGATAATAGGTCATTTCTTTACCTCTCTGGGTATATAAACCACATTTACTAATGAGAGGAAGTAACTCATCAAATGAGGAACCAAACATTAGAAGACCAGCATGTGAAACAAAAATTGTGTTAGTTTTACCAATTAGGAGAGCAAATCTTAACTAATAATGTGTGATTTTAAATGTTTTGTTGTTTTTGTTGTTTTTCTTTGTTAATATTTTGGAATATTGCAAACTGTTTGGAAACAAAATTATGATTGAGTGTATTAAATATGCTACCATGGAATGAAAGATAAATGTTATTTTCATTGATATGTTTGTACCTGCAGAAAAGCAAGCAAACTTTATTGGAAGTTTATGCCCTTCCTTTTTGCCACTGAGGACATTAACAAGAATGACCATCTCTTACCCAACATCACCCTGGGTTATAATATCTATGAGAACTTTTTTAAGGTTCAGATGACTACAGATCCTTTGCTGGATCTCCTTTCAGACGGGGAATCCAATGTGCCCAACTACAGGTGTGGAAAGCAAAGAAACACAGTGACTGTTCAAGAAGAGTCTGAGGTTGGCATCTCCATCCAGATTTCTACCATGTTGGGCACCTACAAAATCCCACAGGTGTGTCTTTTTTGGGGATATTATCCCCAAAATATGCAAATGATAAGAATTAGATGTTGCTTGTTAAGCCCATGTCACACCGGCCAACGAATGCAAAAAGGACACAACGGACGAGCAAAATGTTCCATCCGTTGTTATCTGTGCTCAAAAGGGGCAAAAATTGCAATAACCGGAGGATAACACAGACGTGGGAGGACGCAGGGCGGATGGAAAGCGGATGCGGAACGGACAGCCCAGCGGATGGAAGCAGATGGGGGCGGATGGCGCAACTGGCAGGGCTTCCGGGGGGCCTCAGCGAAGCGGACGCGGAAACGGATACAGCGGATGCACAAGCGGATGCAGCAGCGGATGAAGCGGATGCAAGAGAGGATGCAGCGGATGCACAGAGGAAGCCTAGCGGATGTCTGGTGTTAATTGTGCATGCGGGGGGGATGCATTGCGTGAGCCCCCCAGAAAAAAACAGAATTAGCCTCGGAAGCAGGTCGCCATTCAGAGTTAAGACCTGCTGCCGGACGGATGGCTGCCTTGCCTGCCCTGCCTGCATGTCTGCCTGCAAGCCTTGCTGCCAGCCTTGCTGCCAGCCTGCCTGCAGCCTCCCTACCAGCCTCCCTGCCAGCCCTTTGCTGCCTGCTGCAAGCTCCTGCCAGCCTGCTCCAGCCTGCTGAGCCTCCCTGCCAGCCTCTGCCGCCTTGCCAGCACCTCTGCCCTTGCCAGCCTTGGCTGCCAGCCTGCCTGCAAGCCTCCCTGCCAGCCTTGTTGCCTGCCTTCCTGCCAGCCTTGGTTCATGTCTGCCTGCCAAGCCTTGGTTCATGTCTGCCTGCCAGCCTTGGGGGCATGCCTGCCTGCCAGCCTTCCTGCAAGCTTTGGTGCCTGCCTCCCTGCCAGCCTTGGTGCCTGCCTTGGTGCCTGCCTGGTGCCAGCCTTCCTGCCACGCTTGGTGACTGCCTGCCTGCCAGCCTGCCTGCCAGCCCTTTGGTTCCTGCCAGCCTCCCTGCCAGCCAGCAAACCCCACAACCACGTGGAAGCACAGCAAGCCTCAGCCATCTGCTGCCAGCCCTGGCAAGAGGACGGGGCTACCATCCCGCCCCTGGCCCTCACTCTGGTTCTGCTGGGGCTTGTGCTGCTTCTGCTTCTGGAGGAGCTGATGAAAAGCACTCCAGCACCAGGCAACCTCCACAGCACCTGCACCCTCACCCCTGAGACTGAGCGACCAAGGGAGTGCCAGAGACTCTTTTTTGTATTATAGCTTGTTGTTAATAAAGTCTATTTATGATTCACACACTGCTTCATTTCTTTTTTTAAATAAAGTCTTGGTGGAAACTTTTTAGAAATGGTTTTAAGCCTTTGCATGCTTGTGGGAGGGTAAGGATAGCTTTGGGATGGTTAGGATAACCTGTGGGATGGGGTAATAGCTGTGGGTGGGTTAGGATAGCAGTGGATAGATAAACCTCCAGTGCAAGCATAGTGGGACTGTATGGTCCACCCTCCAGGTGCACACCCTATGGCCCTTTATTATCAATACTAATGTAAGTAATTATCCACGCATGTCAACATAAACACAACTCTTTATTAAAACGCCCTGTTCATTGTAAAGCCAACCAAACATACAGGGAACAATCTCATCAGTGTGATGAGACAGGCTGAAGGAAGCATCCATCAAGCATCTACCATCCTGTCTGCCACTCCACTGCTCCAGCTGGGAGTTGCACCAGTGTTTCAGGAGTTGTGCTGCTTCTTCGCTTCATGTGAGGCTTTGTTGGGGCCTTGCACATCCTCAAATATCGACCAGGTTTCGCCCTTGTCTCCATCCCACAGGCTCCATGTCCCCATTGCCTTGCTGGAGGTCCACGAGCCTGTTCTGCAAGACTGGGTAGCGGGTGCACATGAGATTGTGCAGGATGCAGCAAGCTTCCATGATCCTCCTCACGGTCTCTGGGCAATGCTTGTATAGTGGTGAGAAGTCCCTGGAACCTGTTGGCCAGGATGCCAAAGGCGTTCTCCACCACCCTCCTTGCCCTGGACAGCTGTAGTTGAAGATCCTCTCTTCACAGGGAAGGAGTCTGGAACTGTAGGGCTTCATGAGGTAGGTTGTGAGGGAGAAGGCGTAATCCCCCACGATGAAGTAGGGCACATCTTGCGTGTCGTTGGACAGGGGGTTCTGGATCTGGGAAACCCAAGATGAGGTTGCCTTCCAGCTCCTCCTTGAGGTGATGGCGTTGTATACCTGGGCATCTGAAGATGAGCCGTTGCCTGAAGCATCGATGCACATGAATCTGTAGTCAGCATCGACCATGGCGAAGAGGATGATGCTGAAGAAGCTCGATGATGGCCTGAACCACTTCTCTGACCACAATGCTGATGGTGTTGGATGGCACCCTCCAGCCGCACTGCATGCTCCTGTAGGAGGTCCCTGAGGCCAGGTGGCACAGAGTGAGTGCCACTTTGAGCCCAGGTTCCAGGCTGGGCCAGAAGCTGGTGTTTGCCTTGGTTAACCTGGATGTCAGCCACTGCACAAGTTCATTAAACATGGCTGGAGGCATCCTCATGAAGTTCTGGAATGCACAAGAGTCTTCATTCCTGAGCTCCACCATCAGCTTGTCCGTCCTCTGCTCTTCTGGCAAACCATCTTTGGATCCAGACTCTTTTTGGGTGGCTCCTTTTCTTCTCGCAGTAGAGTTCACAGAGCCTGCAGATGGCTTCACACTGTTGCAGAACAATGGTGGCTGCTGAAAGGACTTTGTTACAATCCCACGTGGACATGACTGGATGCTGTGGAAGAGCAAGAGGCAGACGAAGGCTGCAGAGGTCTGCACCACTGGGCTTCTGGTCTGAAAGAGAGATGCAGATGAGTTCCTCCCCCTTTTTATAGGCAGTATAGGTGTCCTTTTGCATCCTGTAGGCATCCTCCAGGCATCCTGTAGGCTCCTGTAGACATCCTTAATATCCGAGATAGGTCCCCTCTGCAAATGTTTGTTCCGTGCTACATCCGTTCTGCATCCGTTCCGCGTCCGTTCCGCTTCCTCCTGCGTCGGGCGATGGAGTTGCGTGGATGCGTAGCGCACGCCTAGTGGATATATTGGATGCGTAACGGATGCGATAACGGATGTGTAGCGGTGCGTGCGTGGATGCAGAACGGACGAACTGGATACATTTTCCGCGCAAAAGTTTTAGGCAGCCCAAAACTTTTGGAGTGGATGAAATGTCAAAAGACGGATGCTGGACGGATAGAGAGGAAGCCAAACAGAGGCAGTGAGTACATCGCGTTGTTTCGAATGGATGGCAAGGTTTTTTGTCCGTTTTACATCCTCTTTGCATCCGTTGGTTCGGTGTGACATGGGCTTTACATATAAAATACCATCTTCCATTTCTTTCAGATCAATTAGCTTCCAAGAGTCTGAAGGATAAAACTCATTTTCTTTTCTTCTACCCGATGCTCCCTACTGAAGAAGTCGAATACTCAGGGATAATCCAGCTTTTCCTCTTCTTCAAGTGGACCTTGGTTGCTCTCATTGCTGAAGATAATGACCAGGGGAGAGGTTCATGAGGCCAATGTCTTCTCTGATGTTAAAGAATGGCGTCTGTGCAGTTATATATCAAAGCTTTTCAATCAATGTCTTTGCTCAGAATTTCAATTCAGATGAATATTACAAATGGGTAAAAGTCAATGTCTTTGTTTATGGTTCAGAGCCTATTTTGTTCTTGCTAGGACTGAAAATTATATATGCCATACTGACACATCTTTCTGAACATGTTTTAGGTAAAGTCTGGATCACCATAGCTCCGTGGGATTTTTAATGAAAATCTTAGTGTTATTTTTAATGAAAATCACTTGAAACACATTGGTGGCATTTTCTCTTTTCTAATAAAGGAAAGGGAATGGGAACACTATGATAATTTTGAAATCTTTGCTCAGTTCCTAGTTCTCTTTGCAAGGAAAACTTATAGATGTTCATCCCCCAAGGATGCCTTTTCAGTAAAAATCTGGAGGTGGGATAGACAGACAGAAGAACTGGTGGTTGTGCGGAAAGATATGATTGATCGGATCCTGACCCTGGAAAGCTATCTCATCAATACCATCTGGGCTGTGGGATGAGCCTTAAGTTCAGCTTACATATCCACATCAAAGAGACCAGTTAAGAACAGAGGTATGAAGATGGAAGCTCCAAGGCTGAAGGCTTGGCAGGTATTTCTTTTCCATTAGTCATATTTCCTTCAAACATGGGAATTAGTTTTAAAAGTCATTGGCTTGGTTATTTATTCTGAAAAAAGTAAATTATCCTGAATGTTAAATCCAGTGTAATTCCAACAGTCCATTTGATTTTCCATTTCACTGTGATTGTCACTGTTCTAGCAAACAAACTCTCATTTGCCCAGGTACTAGAATGTGGCAGCATGGAAGTTTTTGAGGATAATATGGCTTCCAAGTCTGGCAGGTGTCTCCCCCTGAAGAAAAGAGCATTTCCTAAAAAAGAAAACTATACAATACCACACACCTTAATCCAAGTAACCACCCCCCAAGGACCCTTTGGCTTGTTAGGGAATTTATCATGGAATTGTTTAATTAACCTGTCTGCTTGTAAATCCCAACTCTTCACCCAAGTAGCTTCCTACAAAGGGTACCCTTTCCAATGTACTAAACATGGCAGGCTACGTTACCTCGATGTAACTTAGAATTGAGGATTTTCTTTACTACATAATGAGTTTCACCTTGTACCACTATAGGCTTAGGGGGAGCAGCTGCTACTTGTCTCATCCTAGAACTAACTGCTGGTTTTAATAAACTGCTGTGGAAGACAGGGTGTATTTTCTCTAATATGCAAGGGAGGTTAGGTTGAACTGTAACTGGATTTATCACTTTCATGATAGGGAAAGGACCCAGGAACTTGGGTCCTAATTTTTTACTAGGCAGTTTTAATCTAAGATATTTAGTTGATAGGTAAACTCGATCACCTATTTTAAAAGGAGATTGGAGTTTAACTGTCTGTTTTTTCTATTCTCCAGCAGTTTCTGCTAAAGCCCTTTTTGTATTTTCCCAGCCTTTTTTCAAAGAGTCCATCCACTCAGTTAGGGACATGCATGTTTGTGGTTCTCTAGGTAATTTGGGCATGGGAACAAAATCCATACCACTGGTAATTTGGAAAGGTGTCAGTCAGATACTACTGTGCATCACATTGTTATAGGCTACTTCTGCAAATGGCAATAAGTCCATCCAGTTGTCCTGTTGGTAGTTTATATAACATCTAATATATTATTCCACCATGGCATTCCCGCATTTCACAGCTCTGTTCATAGTCGGATGAAAAGCCAAGCTAAGCCCTTGAGAACTTAGCAGTAAATTGGACACCTCAGTCTGATATAATACTCCATGGCACCCCATGAAGCCTATAAATATGTTTCATGAACAACACTGCTAGCTTATTGGACAAAAGTAATCCACTACACACTGAGAAATGGGCTTGTTTAAAGAACAAGTCAACAACAGTCCAAATTACTGTATTTCCACCACTATTATGGAGTTCCAGTATAAAATCCATTGTGATCTCTTCCCAAGGTCTGGTAGTCTAAGCCACTGGTTGGAGAAGCCCAAGCAGCTTTCCTGGTCTCATTTTCATCATTGCACAAATTGAACAACTTTTTACATTGTTTTCTACATCAGCGGTTGCCAACCGGTGGGCCATGAGAAAATTTTGGTGGGCTGCAGAGAAATCTCACCCCAGAGCACCCCTCCAAAGCAATTAATCCAGGCTGTGCAGAAACACAAGGCTGCACTGCCCACATGGCCCGCAGGAACCCTCCCCCATCCTTACCCAGCAAATTTGCCTACTAAAATGTCTATTTTTCCTTTTTTCCGACCATCATCAGTTCTACTGTGCCGGGAGATTTAGATTAGCTAGGAAGCAGAAAATGGTTGGATTTCTTGCTTTCCAGCTAGTCTTTAGATATTCACCTCTGCTTTTAAGCACAGCCAAACCTCCCTTAGGACTGAAGGTTTGCTTGCAAGCAAATTCAGCACAGACTCACGGCAAGCAAATTTGAGAGACTGAGCGAGCTGATGATAGATAGATAGATCAATGGATGATTCTGTGAGCAACTCAATCTGCCTGTTTTGCCTGATTTTGGGTAAAAGTTGCTCTTTTTTAAAATAAAACATTCAATATTTACATGTATGGTGTGTTGTGAGTTAATTTTGTGAGTTTGCTTGCTACCAAATTTTATGTGACAGACTGAACTAGTCAATGGCAGATAGATAAATTTCTGAATGAATCTGTGATTCTGTGAGCAACTCAATCTGCCTTCCTGTTTTGCCTGATTTTGGGTAAAAGTTGCTCTTNTAAAAGTTGCTCTTTTTTATAAAAAAATCAATATTTATATAAATATTTACAATATTTACATACAAGCCATGCCCAGCCAGTCACATTACCACCAAGCCACACCCACAAATTAGGCCACACTCACAGAACCAGTTAATGGTCCCTGGGATCTAAAATTATGAGTTTGGTGGTCCCTGAGGTCCAAAAGGTTGGCAACCACTGTTCTACATCACTTTTCATTTTTGGCCACCAGATTTATCTCCTAACCAGGTGGAGGGTTTTTAGAAATTCAAAGTGTACCCCCAATTGAGAGTCATAACTATTTTAGTATCAACATCCCAAATTGTTAAGAACATGGAGTTTAGTTCTCTCCTAAGCCAATCCTATCCTATCCTTGGATCGGTTTAGTTTTCCATCAGCACGGAACCATCAATTTGTCCTCAGGGAGGTCTGAACATCACTTAGTTTGGGCTCTGGTGGTGGCTTGGGCTGAGTTTCGGAAATCATAGCATATAAAATTTCTTCCCTGCAGCTGTCAAATTGGGGTTTTCTGGATAATGCATCTGCTAATAAGTTCTTTCCACCCAGAATGTATTTTAAGTCAAAATTAAAACATTTAAAGTATTGAGCCCAGCGAACTTATTTGGGGGAAAGCTTTTGAGGAGTTTTTAAAGCTTCAAGGTTCTTATGATCAGTCCACACCTCGAATGGCTCCTTAAGCCCATGTCACACTGCACCAACAGATGGAAAGAGGATGTAAAATGGAGAGAAACACTTGTTATCCGTTGGTTAACACGATTCATCCATTCTGTACTCACTGCCTCCATTTTTCATCCTCTCTATCCATCCAGCATCCGTCTACTGAGGTTCCATCCGCTCAAAAAGTTTGTGAACTGCTCAAGAACGTTTTGAGCGGAAAATGTATCCAACGCGTCCATTCTGCATCCACAATGCATACGGGGAACATCCATTCTACATCCGTCGTCATCCATATGTGTCCGCAAAATATCCGCTAGGGCCTCAATATCCACGCAATCAAATCTGCTCCAGCGGAAAACAGACAGAGTTAGGAAGCGAAACGGACGCGAAGGATGCGTAGCATTAGTTAGCCATGGACAGAGAAAAGGATGAAAGCGGATGCCAGCTCGCAAAAGAAAGCATTTAAAACAAAAAAAACATTCGCAGAGGGGGACCTATCTCAGATGTTAAGGATGTCTAGAGATGCCAAGAGGATGCAAAAGGACACCTAAGTGGAAAACCTATATTTCCCATAAAAGGGGGGAGAACTCACCTGGATCTCACTTTCAGTCCAGCAGCTGACCTGTGCAGACCTCGCAGCCTCGCTCTTTCTCTTGCTCTTCCACAGCATCCAGTCATCTCCACCATGGATCTTCACACACTCCTTTGGTAGCCACCATCGTTCTGCAACAGTGCAGCCATCTACAGGCTCTTTCAAACTGTTCTACGGGAAGAAAAGGAGGCGGCCAAGAAAGTGCAGGTCCGAAGATGGATCGGGAGAAGAGCCAGAGTATGACTGTACAACAAGCTGATGGTGGAGCTGAGGAACGAAGACCCTCATGCATTCCAGAACTTCATGAGGATTCCTCCAGCCAGTGTTTGATGAAGTTGTAGAGCGGCTGAGACCCAGGTTGACCAGGCAAACACCAACTTACTGGCCCAGCCTGGACCCTGGGCTCAAGGTGGCCACTGACTCTGTACCACCTGGCCTCAGGGACCACCTACAGGAGCATGCAGTGTGGCTGGAGGGTGCCACACAACACTATCAGCCATTGTGGTCAGAGAAGTGGTGCAGGCCATCATCGAAGAATACCTGGAGAGCTCCTCCCAGTGCCCCTTCCACTGAAGAAGGCTGGAAGAAAGGTGCAAAGCAGTGGTATCAGAAGTGGAACTTCCCCCACACCTTGGAGCCATAGATGGGAAGCATGTGGCCTGCAAAGCTCCAGCCCAACTCAGGGGTCCACTTATTCCAACTAAGGGCTTCTTCAGCATCATCCTCTTCGCCATGGTCAATGCTGACTACAAGTTCATGTACATCGATGCTCTCTATCAAGCCGTATCAGCTTCAGCATGCCCAGGGTATACAATGCCAGTCACCTCAAGGAGGAGCTGGATACTACCCAATGACAACAAGATGTTCCCACTTCATCGTGGTGTGATGACGCCTTCTCCACAGAACCTACCTCATTAAGCCCTACCACTTCCAGGATACGCGTCACCGTTGAAGAGAGGATCTTCCAACTACAGGCTGTCGCAGGACAAGGCGGGTGGTGAGAGAACGCGCTTGGCCATCTCCTGACCAAAGGTTCCAACGTACTTCTCACCACCATGCAGCATCGTCCAGAGGACTGTGAGGAACAATCGTGGAAATTGCTCATCCCTGCACAATCTCATGTGCACCCGCTATCCAGTGTATGCAGAACAGGCTGTGTAGGAACAAGGCGCCAACAAGGCAATGGGGACATGCGAGCCTTGTGATGTAGGCAAGAGAAACCTGATAGACACACCGTGGATGTGCCGGCCCCGAACAGAGCCTTGCCTGTGAAGAGAAGAAAGCCAGTGCAACCTCCTGAAACCTCGTGGTGCAACTCCCCAGCTGGAGCAGTGGATAGCAAGACAGGATGGTAGATGCTTGATGGATGCTTCCTCAGCCTGTCTCATCAACTAACTGCAGTTTGAGATTGTGCCCATGTATGCTGTGAGTGGCCCTACAGATGAACAGGGCATTTAATAAAGAGTGTGGTTATGTGTGAGAATGGTAGTTGATGCAATGATTTAAATTGTTATTGATAATAAAGAGGCATAGGGGATGTTTGGCACCCTGGGGAAGGGGGGGTTTTGGGACCCAGACAAGTCCACTTAAACTTGCACTGAGCTTATCTGTCCCACGAACTATACCCATTACTCAGTGATTACCCCATCCGCACAGTATCCCTGCCCATCCCACAGCTATCCCTATACCATCCCGACCAAGCACGCAAAGGCTTAAACCATTCTAAAAGTTTTCCACCAGAATTTATTAAGAAAACATTGAAGACCAAGTGTGTGGAAGCCAAAAATAACCTTATTAATAAAAAAACTGTGAGGACTTATTTAAAAAAGCAAAAATGAACGAAGCCGACTCTCAACCATAAAGGATAAAGTAACACCTTAACATACCCAGCTTCTCCTGGCACTCTTCTCAGTCACTCTGAGCGGCCCATGGTCTCAGGGGTTGAAGGTCGAGGGCTGTGTGGAGCGTGTGTGCGCTGGAGTTCGCTGCGTACTGAGCCGCCATTGGCGTTCCTGGCCCCGAGAGACAACAGGGATTGTGTGCAGGAAGCTCTCAGAGAGCTGGCTCAGTTCTCGTGATGTGAGAGGCGACCTTCATCCAGGACATGTGATGCTCCGTTATAGCCCAACACCGATGACCAGGATTGCTTCTGAGGCTGGGCTTGGTTGATGGGTCGGAGAAAGGAGGAGTGTAGTGGGCGTCTGCGTCCTGCCGAGCTGAGCGAGATGAGGCCGTCCATGGTGCATCTGTGGCATTGGTGGTGCATGCTAGGCGTCAGTTGGACACATCTGTGGCGGTCGGTGTATGCGTGGCATCCTGGCATCTGTATGGCAGCGTGAGGAACCTTGCCTGGAGCGTGGCAAGGGCTGCCTGTTGCTGCTGGAAGCTACCTGCTATCCACTAGCCTTTTGGTTAGTGCGTGAGCCAGGTATGTTTAAAATCCTTGGACCAGGGCTTGTGCACATCTCCTCTGGTTGGAGGAGCAGACCCTGGACTGTGTGGGAGCGAGCAGGTTTCACCTGGGCCTGATGGGCAAGTGATGCAGAAGACCTGTGAATCCTCTCCTTGATCACCTGGTACTAGGGCTCGGGCATTTCCATGAGGAGTTCTGGTTTCACATAGTGAGAAGGTTTCTGGTTGGAAGGATGGAACTCCGAAGTGTACCAGATAGAGAGATGAGATCTACGTTGCCTCTTGATTGGAGTGTCTCCTGAATCTCCAGATGAGCGACATGTGCGCTCTGCCCCTCCCGGTCTGCCTCTCTGCCTCTTTCTGGTGAGGTGGAAGCTGGGGGATGGGGGAGGGTTGGTCTCTGGTTGGTCGGCGGGCCTTTCTTGCTCCATCTGTTGTCAAGGGATTCCTCCATGTGGTCCGGCATGCCGGGTGTGCAGCTGTCGCGGGGGGGTACTCCGTCATGGGGCGACTCCAAAGATTCCTGCTGCTGGACAAAGGAGCTGACTCTGGCCAGGGCAGGGAGGACCGGCTGTCTAATTGGGCTTTCTAGAGGAGAGGCTTGCAGAGGGGCTTGCTTCCTCGGTTGGCCGGATTTCACCCCTCCAAGAACTTGCACTTGCGCATTCACGTAGTCTCCCAGTCCGGTTCCAGCTTGACCGCGGCCTGCCAGACTTCTTCAGGCTGCAGCTTCCCGTACCCAGGTGAGTACATGTGCTTCCACCACCCCAGGATGAATCTGAAGGTAGCCCAGGCCTCTCCGCCTTCTCTTCCAACGCGGCCTGCTTCCACTTGGTTTCTCAAGGATAGAGCCGTGAGTCTGTCCTTCCTCCAGCAGTACTCGTTTCCCCTCAGCTTCCAAGCACCTCCTCCTCATGCCGTGCTCATTGCAATGGGAGTACTTGTCTCTCTCGCCCCCTTTTCAACACGATTGGCCTCTTCCTTCCCTCTGCCAGGCCTTCTTGGGCCCTCATTCGGAGCAGGGCTTTGAGGTCCTAGGGGATGTCCACCACACCACCAGCCCACCAGCAGCATCAGCAGCAACCGAGGCAGAGAGCATCAGCACCAGCAGTAGCACGGATGCATCCCAGCGAGCACCGAGTAGGACCAGCAGCAGCCACCAGCAGGACCAGCAGCTAGCACCAGCAGAGCGACGCACTAGCAGAAGCACCAGCACCAGGACAGAGCGATCAGGCAGAGAGCGAGCAGCACCCAGCCCAAGATGTCAAGCACCAGCAGCAGAAGAGAGCAAGGCAGCAGCAAGCACCAGCAGCAGAATCCCCAGCAGAAGCAGAGTCAGTCCAGGGGGTGATGTGGCCCTTGTCCTTCTTGCCAGCCTGCAGGAGTAGGCACCAGTTCCTTTTCTTCCCCATGTTTTTGCTGAAGATGGTTCTAGATGTGTCTGGCAGCAGGTCTTTCCTCTGAATGGTGACCTGCTTGTGAGCTGCTTCCCTTTATATCCATGGGGCTCATCCTCCCCGCATGCGCAGTGAACGCTTTGCATCCGCTAGGCATCCGTGATGCATCCACTGTATCTGCTCGGCATTTGCTACGCATCCGCTCCTTCCGCTGCCTGTCCACTTCGCTGTTCTCCCACGGAAGCCCTGCGGATGTGTCATCCGCTTCCATCTGCTAGGCTTCCATTGAGCATCCACTTGACATCCTTGCTATGTCCTCCCCATGTCCGTTCCTTTCTGTTGTTGTCCGTTCTCTTTATGCAAATTTGGGGCACTTTTGAGAGCAGATAACAACGGATAGAAAATTTGCTTGTCCGCCCTGTCCTTTTTACATACGTTTTGCATCCGTCGGCCGATGTGACCTAGCCTTAACCAAGAAGTCAACTTGAGATTACATATTAAATGATTAGAGACAATAAGGTGATTCTTTTCAGTCTGAGAAAGGAAAGATAAGCACCCAGAAGATAGATGTTGTGGACAAATAACACTGAAGAACAACACAGGAAAGTAAGAATACTGAAGCTTCCAACTTTATTTATGCAATTAATGATACAAGACAAGGGAACAATCTGACAACAACCCTCAACTTAAAGGAAAACCTGAATGGCTGAAATTCTTTTACATGTCATTTTAATGATTTTTAATCATTTTTAGATATATTAAAAACTCAGTGAAAAAAATTGCCTTTAGACAAATTACATATTAGTGTTGCTGCAATAAAGTGGTATGAACAGAATCCTTGCCAGATGCTTAATTTTTCTCCTTCACAGTCATTGCTCTGAATATGGTGGTGCAATGGTTAAAATGCAGTACTGCAGGCAAACTCATTGCTCACTCCAGGAGTTCAATTCTGACTGGCTCAAGGTTGATTCAGCCTTCCATCCTTCCGAGGTTGGTAAAATGAGGACTCAGATTGTTGGTGGCAATGTGCTGACTCTGTACAAAAAAAAAAAAAAAAAAAAAAAACTGATTAGAGAGGGCTGTAAAGCTCTGTGAAGTCTAAGTGCTAAGTGACTTAAGTAATATAAGTCTAAGTGCTATTGCTATATATTTAAACATTAAGTTAGTAGCTGTTATTATTCATCTGCTTATTGGTAGTCTTCTATCAAAGAACAAATCTGAGAGTAAAACCCATTTTTTGAGTAGACAGACAAAAATGTTGAGGTTTCTAGCTGCGTAGACGAAGAAGGTCTTTTCAAAGATCGTCTGATGTCCCTTCTAAACTCTTATTTATCTTATTTTCTTTTCAGATTCACCCTTTCCTTCAAAGCTCCCAGTTTTACAATAATTCCATAGAAGGGGTATATTTGGATGAGAAAGGGGATCTTACACCTGACCTGAATATTGTGAACTGGATCTTTTCCCCCAACAGATCTTTTATAAGTGCATAATCTGGGAGTGTCGTAAAACGGGAATCCCAGGATTTTAAATTATCTGTTGATCAGGAAATTATTGCACAGATGGAAATGGTGAACAAGGTGGGACTATTCTTCATTTTATTCCACTGAAGGTGGCAAAAACAGTATTGCAATTTGGAGGTTTGGTGGGGGATTTGTCAGTGTATAAGCATTTTTGAACTGGAATAGCCATGGCAACAAGCCAGCCAATGGAAATGTTTTTGATCGAGACTCAGGATTTAGCTGCATGGGTATTATGTTTTTCATATTTTTCTAGATAAAGAAGTTTTTCTCTATTATGAATCCTGCTCAGTTCTTTGAATGTATGCTGGATGAGCCTCAAAAAACACTATTAGGATTGCTTACATTTCCTTTGAGTTTTTGTATCATCTGATCAGACTCTCAAGAGTGAGAACTTTCTTGGCTATTTATGTGGCCATGAACAACAATCTTCCATTTTCATGCAAACTCTTCACTGAGTCTATGGAAAGGGAGGAAGACTGTGGGAGTCATCCAATTAATTTAAACTGTAGTCAAAGCAAAATGTCCAGGAAATGTATCCACTTGCAATTAACTACTGTATCCAAGTTTAAAATGAAAGTCTAAATTTGTATCATGTGTTAAACATGTAATGAAAAGAGAAACAAAGGAGATGTGCAGTTCAATCTTTCTGATCTTTCTCACATTTCTTATTGGCTTCTACTTAGTCAAAGCTAAATCTTGTACTAAACATTCTGCAACTTTTCTGGAAATAAGTTGATTTTCTGGTTATTTTATGGATGCCACCCATTTGCCTATCCAGAGATTTCTCTCTTTTTCTTTCCTCAGCCTTTGCCACCTTCTACATGTGTGGAAAGCTGTCATCCTGGATTGAAGAAGGTACCTCAAGAAGGGGAGCCCATCTGCTGCTATGATTGTCATCCTTGTGCAGAAGGAACCATCTCCACCATAGAAGGTGGGCGACACCAGAAAATGGGGCAGGTTTTAAGGAGGTCAATAGAAGCAGACATTGCTCAATGAAGGCTTTTTTAATAGGCATGGCTTTTTTAAAAACAATATCTTATTTCCATAATAAATAAAAAGAAATAATCTTGGAGGTTAAATGAGCAGCCAGTTATTAAAAGACAATCAAAGAAGCCTTGGAATGAAACGAGAGATGTCATTTCTTGTTCTTCATCTTATTTCCACTTCTACCATGGTTTTATTTGGTATCTTTGAAAAAATGGAGCAATCCTTTCTTCTCTACTCTCCCACCTCTCTCCCTGAATCTAGTAATACTGAAGGATGAGCTTGTTTAACAGTGCCAGAAACAAATGTCCAGCCCGAATCCATCCTTCCTTCCTTCCTTCCTTCCTTCCTTCCTTCCTTCCTTCCTTCCTTCCTTCCTTCCTTCCTTCCTTCCCCATCTTTTAAGAGGGTGAAATGGAGAAGAGTTTCCTCTTCTAGTTGGACTAATGGGAAGAATGTTAAAAGTGAGGTCGGTGTTTTTGAGATGCCTAAGGAGAAAGAAGCCAGCCATTTCTGCTTGTTTTCCTGGAATAGTTGGAGAGATAAACAAACAGAGGAATGAAGACAAACATATGAGTCCCAGGATAAAGTTGCAGGATCCCATCTGACTCAGTCACTGGGCACAGAGTTGAGTTTTCCATGCTTTCTATTTGTGATGGACCCCATGCAGGTGGACTGACTCAGATTGGATCCACAGCCAGAGTAACTGCTGTCCAATTTCCTTGGTCAAATCAGTGGGGGGAAATTGACATTTGCAAAGTGAGATTTAATAAATGAATTTTCCTAACCTCCAATTTATTCATTCAAAAGACCAGTCAAATCAGATGTGGAAGGGGTCACAAAGACCTTGAGTCTAATATTCTCCTCCTTCCTGGGCTTGAAATAGTCCAGTTTTGAGACATCCAAGTGACTATTTATCTATGGATTATTGCTAAAGGGACTGCAGAGTGCTTTGGTTTTCATTTCTGGAGGGTGGTTAATGAAGTTTAGGATGCATACAATGCAAGAAACATTTTAATTCCAACTGTGCTTCTGAGGGAAGAATCCGCTTTATGGTACATTTTAATCTTCTCTTTCCAGATGCTGAAAAATGCACCAAATGTCCAGCAGATCAGCATCCAAACATCAAGCAAGATGGCTGTATACCTAAGACTGAAACTTTCCTATCCTATCAAGAAAATTTGGGGATCATCCTAACTTCTCTTGCAATGTTCCTGTCTTTAGTAGCAGGTTTTGTCTTGGGAATCTTTATTAAATTCCGAGAAACTCTTATAGTCAAAGTCAACAATTGGTACCTTTCCTACATCCTCCTCATCTCCCTCCTGCTTTCCTTCTTGACATCATTCCTATTCATTGGCCAGCCGAGTAGAGCCACTTTGCCATTTCAACAGTCTTGGCCAAAACAATCACTGTGGTATTAGCATTCTTTGCTACAAAACCAGGGAATAATATGCAGAGATGGCTTGGGAAGACCTTGGCCAATTCTATCATCCTTTCCTGTTCTGGCATCCAAGTTATCCTCTGCAGCATCTGGTTGGGCACTTCTCCCCCAATCCCTGAATCAGAAATGTACTCACAATCTGCAGAGATCATCCTGCAATGCAATCAAGGCTCTGTTGCCATGTTCTACCTTGCCCTTGGCTATATGGGTTTCTTGGCTCTCATCTGCTTCATTGTGGCTTTCCTAGCCAGGAATCTACCTGGGGCCTTCAACGAAGCCAAGCTCATCACCTTCAGCATGCTGGTCTTCTGCAGTGTCTGGATATCCTTCCTTCCCACCTACCTGAGTACAAAGGGGAAGTACATGATGGCTGTGCAGGTCTTCTCCATCTTGGCTTCAAGCACTGGCTTGCTATGTGGCATTTTTACTCCCAAGTGCTACATTATTTTTTTTAAGACTGGACCTGAATACAAAAGAACATTTGATGTCAAAATAAAATAGAAATGAATTTTTCATAGGACTTTTCTGAACAGGCCAGTTAGAACTCAAAGGTATTATTTTCTCCTTTAAAGTTCTGAAAAAATCATGCATTCACACTGTTTATTATTTGCATCACAATGGACAATGCATTATTTTGCAATAAATATATTTCATAATTTTTCTTTGTGGTTAAGTATGTAGACTCCCCTCCCAGTCTTCTCCCTCCCCTTTCCCCCAAATATTGGTTGTTGGTTTATGTTGCTGCTTTCATTAAAAATAGTTCAAAAATCTCAAACTTTGCTTTTCTCTCTGCCACCATCTGCTCCATATGCAAGAATTTTGTTCCATTAATATATCTAGAGCCTAATTCCTCTTAATATATTTAGAGCCTCATTCCCCTGATCGTAAAACTTATTCAATCATTTTGGTATACACTACTATAGTAACCCACTGGTGGTGGGATTCAAAAACTTTTACTACCAGTGAGTGTGGCATGGCTTGATGGGTGTGGCTTGGTGGACATGTCAGGGGAAGGGTAGTATAAAATCTCCATTCCCTCCCCACTCCTGGGGGAAGGTTACCACTGGTTCTCCAAACCAGAGGTGTTATTCAACAGGTTCTGTTCAGTTCTGGAGAACTGGTAGTGGAAATTTTGAGTTGCTCAGAGAACTGGCAAATAGCACCTCTGACCGGAGATTTTACATTATCCTTCCCCTGCCATGCCCACCAATCCATGCCCACAGAACTGGTAGTAAAAAAATTTGAATCCCACCACTGCTCCAAACTCAAAATTTCCCTTACCAGTTCTCCAGAACTGATCAGAACCTGCTGAATACCACCGCTGCAACCCACATATATATATTTGCCTACTAGGTGTTCCTTTTGTCCCCTACAAACTTTCCCCCTTTGAGCAATCATGGCAAAGAATGGTTGCTGGAACTGGGTATGTCTAGTCTGATGAAAAGAAGAACTAGGGGTGACATGATAGCAGTCTTCCAATATCTCAGGAGCTGCCACAAAGAAGAGGGAGTCAAGCTAATCTTCAAAGCACCTGAAGGCAGGACAAGAAGCAATGGGTAGGAACTAATCAAGGAGAGAAGCAACATCGAACTAAGGAGAAATTTTCTGACAGTTAGAACAATTATTCAGTGGAACAATTTGCCTCCAGAAGTCATGAATGCTCCAACACTGGAAATTTTTAAAAAGATGTTGGATAACAATTTGTCTGAAGTGGTGCAGGTTTTCCTGTTTAGGCAGGGGGTTGCACTAGAAGACCTCTAAGTTCCTTTCCAACTCTGTTATTCTATTCTATTCTGTTATTATTTTGACCACTTAGTTAGCAATGCCATAGTCTGCTACAAAGTTGAGGTCCATGAAGTTGCCTGTATCTCCAGAATTAAGCATGGCCTGGTTTCCAGATGAGGTTGCCACAGTATGTGCTGGTACCTGCAATAACATTGAAACCACTAGGCATTCTCACAAGAAACCATATTGTAGGACAGCAGAAGTCAATTTCCTGGGTGTTGAAGTATATTCTTCCTGCATGGACATGTTCTGACAGGAAGGACCAAAACCACGAGAGAACAGTACTCCCAGAGGTGTATCTGTGATTTGTTTCCCCCATTAACATCCTGATCTTTGGCTACCTCTCCGCACATGGAGCCCTGGAAAAGTTCCGAATCACTAGTGGAGAAGGTGCTTCTCACTGTAATTATGTCCATCCTGATCTTTAAGACCTCTTTGCTTCTTCTCCAGCTAATATCTTTGAGGTAAACACCAGACTGAAGCAACATGAAATGTATCTTGTCTCAGAAAAGGATAAATGCCTCATGCTGAGTGTGTTATATAAGATACAGGACATGCAGGGGCTGTCCCAAAAGTGCGACTGAATGTATTTTTCTCTCCTTTCCGGATGGAGCTGGTTTGTCTCTTGTCAGAATCAGGAAAGCCATGGAATTTCCATCTTGTGAGGATGCTTTGAATTCTCCTAATTTTTCTTGTTTAGAAACAGGGATTGATTCAGTCCCATGAATTATGGACCTCCTGCTTCTGCTTTGCATGCTGCTGATATCCCAGCCAATCTTTGGAAGCTTAGAATGAAATGCCTGCTACGTTTGGAGAAGCAGGATGGAAACAAACCATGGAGCTATTACAGGCCAGGAGATCATCTCCTGGAGACAGAGTATAGTTGTCAGTAAAACAAAAATACCACTTACAACGTTGTCTTTCAACATGGCTCCTTCTAGTCAGTCTCACTCGTAAGTCATTCATTGTGATGGAGTTGTATTCTCTCCATTTGCAGTTGTAACACTTTTCTTCTTTTCTTCTTATTTCACATCCTCCTAAGTTGCAGGACCTGTCTAATAATTTTGATTTCCATAGCTTCCCTCAATTGTCTTTTATTTGTGGAAGAGGCTCAGGTCCAAGGATGGGACTAATCCATCCAGTCCAATCCTGAGTTCATCACTTAAATACTAACTTTGGTTTAAAGTAGTGATTGAAATTGTTGTAATTGCCTCTATTTGGTTCATTTCCATATTTTTATAATGATTTATTGATATTGAACATCAGATTCTTAGAAGAATAAAGGCTGACTTCTTTTTAGAGTTGCTTTCCTGGTCAGTTATAGAACATTCTTTTTCTTTTATGAGGGCTGTGAAAATATTTACAGACTCCTCAAATCCTGGACATAAACTGTTTCAACTCCTACCCTCAAAACAATGCTATAGAGCACTGCACACCAGAACAACTAGACACAAGAACAGTTTTTTTTTCCTGAACTCCATCACTCTGCTAAACAAATAATTCCCTCAACACTGTCCAACTATTTTACTAAGTTTGCATAACTATCACTATTACTATTAATCTTCCCATCCTTCTTTTCACCTATCTCCTCTCACTTATGAGTGTAGGACTGTAACTTTGTTGCTTGCATCCATATGATTTTTAATTACTATTTCCTAGTATGATTTGATTGCTTATTGTACCCTATGACTATTATTAAGTGTTGTATCTTGTGATTCTTGACTCTTGATGAATGTATCTTTTCTTTCATGTACACTGAAGGAAATACACCAAGATAAATTCCTTGTGCGTCCAATCACAATTGGCCAATAAAGAATTCTATTTCTATTTTTTTCTATGATAATTCAACCTAAATAAATGAATGATTTTGAACCTAATAATGGGCAGAGGAAAATTAGTTCTACTACAAAGTATGGTCTATTTGTGATTCTTATATGTGATAGATTCCATCCCATCCTCTTGATAGTAAAAAAAAAAAATAGTGATGATTGAATATCATTTGCCTCTGCTTTGGGGTTAGTTTTATGTGATACAAACTTAAAACTCAATCAGCTTCTGATGACAAAAAGGATAAAATTGAAAACATTATTTTGGTTTTGTTGTGGATGATGATGATGATGATAATAACATGAACGTTTTTATGGTAGTTTACCTTTTGGAAAATCAAACCTCCTGTGGTACATTTTTGTCATTCAACAAATCAACAAGAGCCCCCAGATTCTGCGCAATCTCACATTGGGCTACAACATCCATGATAACTATTTGAACACTGGAGAAGCCAATGTTCCCATATACAGCTGTGGAAGGAAGGAGAACATTTGACTTTTGTTGATGCAGCTAAAAGGGAGGTTTCCATGCAGATGTCAACATTATTAGGTACCTACAAAGTTTCACAGGTTATGTGTGTGTGTGTGTTTCTCTATCTTGTAAAGTGAGTGTAGTGGTGGTGAGTGAGCAATAGATCCAACCATATTTTCTCTATGGAAATCAAGAGTTGCTTTTTACTAGGGCCATTATAGGATTCATGGCTATGGGTTGGGAACCACAATGGGGACAGGACAAGGATCAAAGAAATTACATCTTCCCATGACCTTTTTGCTTTGGGTCTTCAAAAGTGAGGAATGGCTCTGTGTTCATTCAAAGGATCTTGTGTATAAATGAGAAGGCAGCAATGATTGGAAGCCCATATTTTGTATAAGATCTTAGCCAATAATAATATTATTGTAATAGTGAACAACTCCTAGATTCTTGAAAAGAATTCCA
The DNA here is from genome assembly GCA_004320025.1 of Laticauda laticaudata. NCBI lineage: Eukaryota > Metazoa > Chordata > Lepidosauria > Squamata > Elapidae > Laticauda > Laticauda laticaudata. Next base: position 4,031 of record BHFT01006972.1, on the reverse strand, counting down.
ATGAACTATCTTACCATAGCCAATAAAACATATGTGCCTTAAGTGTAGGGTCCACAGAATTAATAAACCAATTTATTAAACAAATACAGGACTATTAGTTAGATGTTACAGTTTTTACGCTTAAATTTATGGAAATTTTTTAAAAAGAGAAATAAGACCCTGGAATTAATTTTCTATTATCTGAACTAGTGATGAAATAACTGTGGTCCTTTCTATGGGCAGCTTCATTCTCACATATAAATAATACCTGCCGTATCCATTTGGATGGAAGATGGCAGTGGTGCTTCCTTTATATAAAAAAGAGAATAAAAAGGACCTTTTTGATTGTTGGTTCATTGGTCTAACAGATATTGTGTCTAAAATATATGCTAGTTTCCTCTTGAGTAGACTAGATAGTGGGTAGATGGGTAGTTTACTCTGGGACTGAATCTTGCCTCCCTCATGAAGAAGGGATCTCACTTAGAGCAAGAGAATTTACTTATTAATTTTTTAAAAAATCCTTATAATTTTAAAATAATGATCCAATTTTATTATCGTTATATAACATCAAGGTTTCTCCTATGCTCTTATACCAAGCTGATTTTTTGGATTTAAAATATATCACCAATAGAACAAACTCAATCACATTATCTGAGAAGTATCTTACAGATGGGTAAAAGGACTTCAGTAGCTGCCCTGAAAACTGAATTGGGAATTTGCAAAAAATCTTCTTTGTCTAAAATTAAGGCATTTAATTATTGGTGTTACATTAAAGCTATTGAAACTGACAGACTTCCAAAATTCTGTCGGTCAGAAGAAACACTATTTCAATTAAAGGCCTATTTTGTTCTACAGCTGACAAACTTTATTCGGAGCTGTGGTTTCCTTGTCTTTTGTATAACTGGAGAACAACCTAAAAAGATTACTGCACAAAAAAATGGGGTTTTGAACCAGAGAATAATAATAGCCATGCACAGTAAGGTTGGCACATTGAAATGGATGAGTTGCTAGAAAATACCTTTCAATTTCAAAGTATTTAAACACAGAAAAATATAGGCATTTGCTTGGGCATGATTTGAGCAGCTGGAGCCAGTGATTAAATAGGGAATATTAGGCCCTTATAATATACATGCATGTATTTCCAGAGTTTCATAGCTAAAAGACATAATATCTATCAGGATTCCAGCAATCGCTTTAATTAAATCATGATTCTCAAGCCACACTTCAAAAACCTTCAAAGGATTCATTTGAGGTGACTAACTGGCACTGTCCTGTATTAAGCCAACTCTGGAATAGGTAATTTACAGTCCCCTGTGACCAGAAGTGGTATTCAGCAGGTTCTGACAAGTTATGGAGAACTGGTAGTGGAAATTTTGAATAGTTTGGAGAACTGGCAAATACCACCTCTGACTGGAGATTTTACAGTATCCTTCCCCTGTCACACCCACCAAGCCACACCCACAGAACTGGTAGTAAAACAATTTGAATCCCACCACTGCCTGTGACCCTGTTTCCCCCCTCCCCCCGGGTGTGTCATAAATCAGATTCTCCAATTGAGCACCTTCATGGGCTGGGTGTCATCATTCATGTTCTCCAATTAAATATATTCATGGGTGAAAGCTCTGGTACTTTAGTTACAATCTTTTAAAGATAAGAGTTGGAATGTACTTTTGCTTTCAAACTGCTGCACAGCTCTTCCAGATTTCCTTCCTCCCCCACTTTTTTATGGCAACTATTAAAACAGGCATAGGAATGTTTTATGAGTTGACAGCATCTATTATTTCAATATCAATTTTGTAAGAAAAAGAAATCAGTATCTGACTGCACATAAAATCAATAGGTAGTCTCAACTTATGGCCGTAATTGAGCCCAAAATTGATGTTGTATGCTGATAGGGCCCAATGGCTAATCAACAATAAGCTATGTTGTTCATTAGAACAACGTTGGGTTTCTTAAAAGCTCATATTTTAGGATTAATCTGACCAAAAGTATGACAGGATTCTTTATTGCATTCTCAGGTCAATGATAAAGTTGGTTCAGAGACTCTGATGGATAAATGTCAATCCCCTTTTTTCTACCGGATATTACCCTGCAAAGACATTCACTCCTCTGGAATTGTCCAGCTGCTCCTCCATTTCAGATGGATCTTGATTGGACTCTTTGCTTCAGACACAGAGGAGGGAGACAGTTTCATGAGGATTTTCACTCCCATGCTTCTCAGGAATGGAATTTGTGTTGTTATATCACAATGATTCTCAAGGACCAAACACACCTTGAGGGCTGCCATCTCTAAATGGAGACAAGTCAGTGTCTTTGTTCACTTTGTGGAATATGTTTCCATTTTTGATAGAATTCTTCCTTTCCATTTGACATTCATACGTTTGCCAGGACCAATTGAAGAGAAAGTTTGGATCACCGCAAGTTTTGGGCATACAATAACATTAAAGCATAGACTTTACAAATATGTCCATAGCTTGTGGTCCTTTGTTTATCAGGGGAAGAAGAAAGCACAACAAGAAAGACAGATCAAGATATTCCATTCCATCTCTATGTAGATCCACAGTTTCAGGATCAATATTTTTGCTGTTCTTTTTGAAATCATGATGTTTCTGTCAAAAGCCGAAGAAGATGCACCCAGAAAGCACCACTGCTGAACCAAGGGGGAAAGAACAGGGAACCGATACTGAATACCCAGCATGTCTACGATATTGTTCTGACTCTGGCCCATGTCTTGAGTGCTGCATATTCCTCCAGATCCAGGAAGACAAGGAAGAAGAATGAAGAGAGAGGGTCACTAAGATTGCAACCATGGCAGGTATGGGGGTCACAAAAAGGATCCATGAAATGTAGTTTTGTTTTCTTTTCAGAAGAAATCTAAAGGAGAAAGAGGAGAACCTTCTCAACTTCCTTCTGCTATAAAATGTCAACAGGTTTGGACCAGTGGTGAGATTCAAATTTTTTTACTACCAGTTCTGTAGGTGTGGCTTGGGGGGCATGGCAGGGGAAAGATATTGTAAAATCTCCATTTCCTCTCCACTCCTGGGGGAAGGTTACTGCAAAATCACCATTCCCTCCCCATCACACTAACCTGTTTTCCAGCTCCGTTCTCCTGTGCAAGTTAACAAAAGAAGACCCAGCCAATGAGCTGGGACTCAGGAGGCAGAGATTGGTGGGACCAGTCAGAGATGGTATTTGCCTGTTCTCCAAACTACTCAAAATTTCCACTACTGTTCTCCAGAACTGGTCAGAATCAGCTGAATGCCATCTCTCATTTGGACAATCTAACAACTCGGGGGATAATGTTTCAAAGAACGGATACCACGACCACCAAATTTTTGCATTTTAAAATAATCTCCTATATTTATTTATTTGATTTGTCAATCACTTACAAGATAATAGGTATAAGTATAAACATATGTAAGAATACAGGAAATAGGTACAAATAAATGGGGACAATAGGAAAGGGAAGATAGGCACGATGGTGCACTTATGCATGCCCCTTACATCAGGGTTTTTGATTAAGCACTACAAAATCTTTCCCTTTATGAATTTAAATTTAAATGGAACCTTGAGACGAACTGGCTCAGGGGTGTCAAACTTGCATTTTCACATTGTTGTCATGTGATATATTGCAACTCCCCCCCTTTTACTAAAATGAGGCTGGGTGTGGCCAGTGCATGATGCATCCTTTGAGTCTGCGGGCTTTGAGTTTGAAATCTTGATCTAGCACAACCCATCCTCTCTGGTTAAAACTTTTCTGACTAATGGCTGCTCAGTCTTTGCATTAAGAGAATCAAAGAATGGGAGACTAAACTTCTCTGCTTCATTTGCTCAGTTCTAAAAGTAGTCTAAAATCTTCCCTTTTAGGATGTTTTTATTCTCATTTAGCCAGAATTTCCTTTCCTATAACTGAGTTCATTTCAGGATGTCTCAGATTCTGGACTAACAATGACAAATTTTAAGCTTCTAGGTCTTTATTATGTCTTTGTGTGTTTTTGTGGATCAAGCTGGTGATTTTGTTTTTGTGGAAGCTGTTGGCTGTCAGTACTTTA
>BHFT01006971.1:0-12587 GCA_004320025.1 Laticauda laticaudata | reverse complement strand
CCAGTCATGTTAGCTCAGGAATTCTGAGAGTTGAAGTCCACAAGTCTTAAACTTGCCAAGTTTGAAGACCCTTGATTCAGAGTAACAGACAGAACAACTACCACTCATAAAATCAATGCATTCCAAATGAATAGAATATCTGATGTGTGTGTGTCTGTATGTGTGTCTGTGTGTGTGTGTGGATGGATGGATGGATGGATGGTTGGATGGATGAATTATGTGCCATCAAGTTGATGTTGACTGGTGGCAACCACATAAATACATTTATTCCATGGCAATTTATCCTTAACCTGGTCTTTCAGCTCTTCCAATTGTGTATCCATTACATCTGTACCTGAATCCAGCCACCTTGCGGCTGGTTGTATCCACCTTCTCTCTCTTCTAGCATTACAACTTCATCAGATAATTTGTATAATTTCTCTGAAGTAGGATAATTTGAGCCTGGGCATTTCTATCTCAGGTAAGAACTCTGGATTCATTTATTTGATGATCCATTTCTTTCTTTTCTTGGCTATTGATAATATTTTGTTCCTATTCCTTATTGTTTTCAAAAAAAAAAAAATCCTACAGTCCATGATTATTGCCCAGATTGTCCAAGGCTCCCACATACAAGTTCTTCATACAATATAGATTGACTATAAATACCTTGAAAGAGAATAACCGAGTTGGGAGGGATATTGGAGTTCTTCTACTTTAACTTCCTTTGACTCCCTCTTCTATGTGGCAACCCCGAGATACTGGAACACTGCTATTATGTCACCCCAGTCCGTCTTTTCCTCAGACTAGATATACCCAATTCCAACAACTATTCTTTATATGTTTTAGCTTCCAGTCCTCTTATTATCTTTGTTGCTCTTCTCTGCACTTTTTCTGGAATCTCTACATCTTTTTTACATTGTGGCAACCAAAACTGAATGCAGAATTACAAGTGTGGTCTTACCAAGGCATTATAAAGTGGTATTCACACTTCATGTGATCTTGATTCTATCCATCTGTTGACGCAGCCCAGTAATGTTTTGGCTTTTTTAGCAGCTGCTGAACACTGCTGGCTCATATTTAAGTGATTGTCCACTAGGATTCCTAGATTCTTCTTTCTCTCTCTCTCTCTTTGTGTGTATGTGTATATGTGTGTTGTGTGTGTGTGTGTGTGTGTGTGTGAGAGAGAGAGAGAGAGAGAGAAGGAGTGAGAGAGGGAGAGAGAGNATTGTCCACTAGGATTCCTAGATTGTTCTTTCTCTCTCTCTCTCTTTGTGTGTATGTGTATATATGTGTTGTGTGTGTGTGTGTGTGAGAGAGAGAGAGAGAGAGAGAAGGAGTGAGAGAGGGAGAGAGAGATTTGAAAAAAAATATTTTAACAATTCCAGCATTTGTTGTTGTGGGAATAATCTTTCCTTTAAAAATGTATCTAATTTAATCATTGCTTTCTTCTTTAGGATTACCTTTCTCTTTGCTTTTCCATCACTTTGTCCATATTGTTATGTTCCTGAACTGAAAATCATCAAACTCTGAATCATTTTTGCTTTTTCTCTAATTTCAGCACAAATGCAAGCTGCTTTTAGATTTGAGTTATACTAAATTTTTGCATTTTTCTTTTGGCTCATAAATACAATGTGGGGATGGCTCACATAGATGGGAAATAGCTTTTCCTTCAGGTAGAATCAAATATTTTGCTCATCTCAAAGCGAGATGAGAAAGGAAAAGTATTCCAATTAACCAAGTGAGGTTTCCCTTGTAAATAACATATAAAGAAAAAAATTACTCAATATACTTACTTTAACATAAAATCATCATTACGAAGAAAAATCTGAGGAATGAGTCTTTACATTTTCTTCTGTTTTATGAATCCTTTTGTATTTCTTTTTTATATGTTTACATTATTTACATTTTTCCCTTTTGTTTCTTATTGTTCATAATTACTCATGTATTTTTTTCTTCCTCTTTTATTTTTCTTTATAAGTTTTTTTTTTTGTGGTTGTGGAACTTGATTTTTTGTGTGTGTGTATTGGTTTCTAAACTTACACTAAATTAATGTTTGTGTACATGTGTGTGGATGGTCCTTTAGATTATGTGTCACACTCCCCTATTCAAGTAAACCTTGCATGATCAGAATACATTTTTGAAAAAGTATCTCTAAAAGACAAATATCTTTTTTTCCTCCAAAATGAGACTTAAACTTCAATTTCCAAAGCCCTAAGGAATGCTGTGGGAAATGCTATCAAAGTGGAATATTTTGTTACAGGACAAAATCAATATTTGCACCCTAGAGCCATAACTATTTCATTGCATTGTTTGTATTCTGAGGAAGCAAAAATAAAAATAAAAAATGAAATGGAACGAAACAAAGGGATATCAAACAAAGAAAGTAGATATATTGGACCATTTCGTGAACATTTCTAGTTAGGCCAACATATCTGCATCTGAACCTTTCCAAAATTTACTTTTGGATCCGTCTCTTCTGAATGGTATAAGATCTCCTGCTTGAACATGGGGCTGGACTAGAACACCTCCAAGGTCCCTTCCAGCTCTATTCTGATTGGACTGGACACACATCTACAAGATCACCAATGGAAAGAGAGTGAATTGTAAAATTCTTCTAAAATTAAATAGATGCAACTTCTAAAATTAGATAGATGCAACTCATGAATTGTGACTTACTCCAAGAGCCCTTTCCATACAACCCATTATCTAACCACACAGCTGAAATAGCTGGCCATGTTTTTTGGTAGATTCTTACAATTGCCAATGCATTATTTTTCTACAATCTGTTTAATGTAGAATGAGAGACAAGTCCTACATAGGCATTTAATATACTGCTATATTTTGTTGCATTTAGTCAAGACTTTCCGATAATGGCCAAGACTTTTCAATAATGCTTACTCAAAAATATATGTTAGATGAAATTCCTCTAATGTCCACTTCAATACATTCTAATAATAAATTACTAATGAAAAGGCAATATATCACCCTTCTGATTACCTTAATGCTAGCACAGCCCAGTTAATTATCTATCCATTCACTTTATTCTGATCCTTTTTAAACCTTTATTTTAGTATTGAAAAGGATGATTTGTTAGAAAATAAATGCCAACAAAGCAAATATTTTTTCCATGGACTAGAAGCAGACTGTTGAAAACTTTCTCAATTATTTAGCAGATTAATGTTATCAGATTTCCACATTCCCTTTTTTCCAGAATACACTACAGTCATTGTTAAAAGAAGAGAAAATGCTACATCTTAAAGAAATAAATACAGAAAACAACTATATTTGTTTAATTATTTATTTGCTGATTTGACCAAAGAAGTTAAATAATGTCTGGAAAGCACTAGAATTTACACAGACACACTTAATATCATCTTGTTAGACTGATAATAACAAACCAGTTTCTTAGGAATATAATGAATGCTAATGGAATTGGGAAAACGTGGAACAGAAAACAAGTTCATAAAATTAATACAATTGTTCATTCATTTACTAACAGTTGTCAAATATTTGGCTTAATCATACCCTTGTTGGTGCACTTGAATGGAAAGATATACATATCTTTAATAAATCAGGTTATGATTTTGGTCTGAAGGAGGTAATTATCAAGTAAAACAATTAAATGTACACTTCCGCTGAATGATGTCAGTAGTCGTATCGCCTATGAACGGCTTGTGTGACATGGTCTATCTTATTTGCCTTCATAAAAGTGCCCCTGTTCATCTCATCCTATGTTCCCTTTACTTTTGCCTGAAACAAAGTAGGCATAAATATTCATTATCGAACGCATACTAATAAGAGTGCTAATACATAAATATTTAAAAGTGTGGGTTGTAGGAAACTGTTAGAAAGCATTATCCAACCAATTCTGAGGCAGGCTTTTGAGACAGTGAGAAAAAATGCAGAGACCCATCTTATAATTTAAAGATCAACAGTGGCTAGTTAGTTTGAAAAGGATTACAGGAAAATATAAGTAGTTAGTTTAAAGTCTAAATATAGAAGTACTTAGTTAATATTAGTTTTTTTATGACACAACACACTTATATAGCAGAATATATATATACTATAATAAATTATATATATATATATATATATATATATATATAATATATATATATATATATATAATAATATATATATATATATTGCTGTTTTAGCTTTTCCCTCGGTATTATCCCACGTGCATGTAGTGTTGTTAAATTGTAGCAACGTTTCAGCAGAATCCCAATCTGCCATCATCAGGCTTCTGTATAGATGTGGGTCTCACACAGCTCCTGGTTTCAAATTCTGAGGCTGTCCATTCTGACTGGCTAGAGGGCCTGGGTCTGTGTTCACTGGACTTGGAAGTTTGATTGATTGGTTTCTGGTTTCTTCTGTCTGTTTTGTGGCTTTGATTGGCTGGCAACACTCTGTTCTTGTGTTGGAGGCTTTCAGTGCAGCTTGGCTTCGTGTGAAAGGACATGCTGCATTCATTAGCAAAGCTAGTTTCACCTGGGTGCCTGTGTTTTGTCTGTTTGTGGTGTGGAGTTTCTTCTATTTGAGAGTGCAGGTTTCCAAATGATTGACAGTCTGCTGGAATCATCTCTTCTATTCATGCTTTCAGGTCTTTTTTCAATCTCTATGGCTTCTCTGATGATTCTGTGGCTTGGGGTTTTCTATAGTGGCTAGGGTTTTAGTGCCCTTGAAGTTGATGTTGTGACCTGTGTTTTCATGTGTTGGACTAGTGAAGAGGTGTGGTTCCAGCTTTTTTTACTGCATTTTTGTGTTCATCTAGGTGGGTACTTATTCTTCTATTGGTCTGTCCAATGTATGTGCTGGGCATGATGCACAGGGAACTTCATATATGCCTCGGTTTTTCCAGGTCAACTTTATCTTTGGGTTTCTAAGGATGGCTGCTATTTTTTTGTTCTGTTTTGAAGGCAGTCTTGATGTGATGCCTGTGTAGTATCTCACTGATTTTGTCTGTAGTACCTCTTACTAGGCGGACAGCGTTCCATAGGTCTGTTGATCTTCTTGGTCTCATTATGTCTTAGTGTGTTTTTGTGGATCAAGCTGGTGATTTTGTTTTTGTGGAAGCCGTTGGCTGTCAGTACTTTAGTCAGAAGTGCTTAGTTCAGTCTTTAATGTGTCTTGTCTGCCAGGTGTTTCATTCTGGTGATTAGTGGTTTTTGGCCATGGAAGTTTATCTGTGCTGGGTGGTTGGTGGATTGGGCGTTGAGGTAGCGGTTGGTGTATGTCTTCTGGTATACAGTGTGTCCTCCTGTGCCATCTGTCTTTTGTAGATTAGTACATCTAGGAATGGTATTGTTTGTTTTATTTCCATTTCCCATGGTGAACTTGATTTTGGGTAATGTGCTGTTTAGTTTCTGAACTAAACAAGTTTTAGAAACTTCACACCCAGAGACAGAATCATCAGAGTAAGCCATAGAGATTGAAAAAAGACCTAAAAGCATAAATAGAAGAGATGATTCCACCAGACTCTCAATCATTTGGAAGCCTGCACTCTCAAATACAAAGATATCCACACCAAACAAGCAGGGCAACACCTGGGCACAAAACAGACTCCCCCTGATACTCCAGATCAAACAACACCCCAACCAGGCACCCAGATGAAACCATGCTTCCTAATAGATAATAGCCTGCCTTTCACGCGAAGCCAAGCTGCACTGAAAGCCTCCAACACACAGGAAACAAGTGTTGCCAGCCATCAAAGCCAGAAAACAGACAGAAGAAACCAGAAACACCAAAATCAAACAAATCCAAGTCCAATAAACACAGACCAAGACTCCAACCAATCAGATGTAGAAAAAACCATCCTGGCACAGCAGTAGGCTAGCCTCAAATTAAAAACTAACCGACTGTTATAGCCTGACCGCACAGAGGAACTCAATGCTAAAGGCTGATGATGGCAGATGATTCTGCCTGAAACGTTGCTACAACTTTAACAGCAACGACAATGACGTGGGATAATACCGAAGAAACGCTGAACAGCACACATGTAAGTACCCATGAAAGCTAAAAAAACATATATAATATATATATATATATATATATATATATATATATATATATATATATTATATATATATATATTATATATATGTGCAGTTCAGCTTCCTTCGGGTATTATCCCACGTCACTTTAATGCTTTTAAAGTTGTAGAAAAAAACATCCTGGCACAAACAATAGGCTAGCCTCAAATTTAAAAACCAACGACTGTGAACCCTGACAACATACAAAGTCAATACAGAAGCCTGATGATGGCAGATGAGATTCTGCGAAATGTTCTGCAACTTAAAAAGCATTAAAATGACGTGGATAGTACCCACAGGAAGCTGAAACTGCATTCATGTAAGTACCCGCGAAAATTACAAAAACATATATAATATATATTTATATATACCATACTAACATATATATATATATATATATATTCGATAGATAGATAGATAGATAGATAGATAGATAGATAGATAGATAGATATATACATCTTTATGTTATATATATATATATATATATATATATATTATATTATATATATATATATATAATATATATGATCTCTGGTTATTCGGGTTTGTCTCCCGCGTAGAATTGGAAGTATCTAGGCAACGTTTCGATGAAGTCTCATTCATCATCTCAGGCTTGTTTCTTCAGCTCTGTCTTCTCATCTCTTCTATTCATGCTGATTCCAGCAGACTGTCAATCATTTGAAATCCTGCACTCTCAAAATAGAAAGATCTCCACACCACAAAACAGACAAACACCTGAGCACAGAACAGCTCCCTCTGATGCCTCCACTCAAACCCCCCCACCAGGCACCAGGTGAAACCCAGCTTGCTGATGAAGAGCAGCCGTCCTTTCACAACGAAGCCAAGCTGAAATTGAAAGCCTCCAACACAAGAACAGAGTGCTGCAGCCAATCAAAGCCACAAACAGACAGAAGAAACCAGAAACACTAATAATCATCAAACTCCAAGTCCAATGAACACAGACCCCAGGTTAATAGCCAATCAGAATAGACCAGCCTCAAATTTGAAACAGAGGAACTGTGAGACACACTTCCATACAGAACCCTGATGATGGCAGATGAGATTCTTGCTGAAACGTTCGCTACAACTTTAACAGAACTACAATGAGCTACAACTTTAAGAGAACTACATGACGTGGGATAATACCCGAAGTAAGCTAAAACAGCACACACACATATATATATATATATATATAATTATTATTAACCCATGGTCCAAAATGTTTTACACAAATCAGCAGAAAAAATATGGCATATATAAGAATGTAGATAAACTAGAAAAATACACACACACACCACACACACACACGAAAATAAGACAGAAAGCTCATTCTTCTATACTGAACATTTACAATGGAAAAAGCAATATAGGAATGCAGATAATGTATCTTTTAAGAGTGCATGGTAAATATGTATTTTACTATCGCCCTCAACAATTCTACTCCTGGTTGTATTGCTTGGACTTCTGAACTAAAATAAAACATTCTCAGTATGAGTTAGATGTGTTAGTCGAAAACATATTGGATAAATATTTGGAGTGTGATCTTATTGTACATATGCTAATCTTTTTACTAACATTTGAATTCCATTAAAACTATATTTGACTCAGAACTTCTTTGGAAAAAAATCCCTATTTTAGTCTTGCAAGTTTAATAATCCAACAATCTGGTTTTGATCTGCAATTGTAACCTCAGTTGTTAATTTAACTTTAATTCACACCATTTATTTTAATTATCTGTGTTCATTTGTATTGCCACTGTTAGCATTTTCACTGTTAACATGGTGTTTTAACATTATTCAAATTTGAATTTCAATCATAAGTTCTCCTATAATGTATCATGGCTTCTAGATGGGAGTCACTATGCAAGACGGATAAGAATGAAAGATTCTTTGGGTTTGCTTCACTAAATTTGTATTAATGCCCATGCATAATTAAAACCATGTATTCCTTTGTGAAATGAAACTCTATTTTACAGCTGGTGAATGTTCAAACATATAATCTAAAAATCAACCCTTTTTTAGCTTGTCACAGGAGTTTCCAACCTTAATTTACTGATTTTTAATGCAGTTAAGTTAGATAGCAGCTGGAAAACTTCAAGGATAAATGAAATAGAGAATCTAACCAAAACTAAATAATACATTTCAGTCATCTGAGATTATAAAATGAGCTGTTCCATCAGAGATGCTAGATTATTTGGATAGCTTTTCATCAATATTGATCTCTTTCAAGATATACATCCATAAGTATGTTAACCTACCTATGTTAACTTTCCCGAACTGATCCCAGACATTTTNGTTAACCTACCTATGTTAACTTTCCCGAACTGATCCCAGACATTTTGCGATATCACTGCCCATAAATCCCAACCAGTATGGAATTCTGGGAGCAATGCCTGAAGAATGTTCTTTTGGAGAAGACTGCCTGAACTGGAGCCCTGTGTTTTATGGGTATGGTCTTCAAAACATCGCTAAAATCTATGCATATTTTATGAAGTCACATCAATGACTGTTGGCTTTCCCCCCCCCCCCACTTACAAAAACTCATATTCCCATGACATTTTCCATCTCATTGTTCTCATCGAATTAGACAAAGAAAATTGTGTTTTTTCCCCCTTTGAAAGGAAGTATATTGTGATCAATGTCCCCAAATTCACAAACTGACCGCAGAATGAATTTTAAACACAAGTAGAGATAAAAGCAGATATACTAATGAAAAGATAGTGCTCAAAGTACTCAAATCACATGGGGCCAAAGAAGGCCCTTACCTGAGTCAGATCAGTTTGCAGAGAATTTAGACAAGACAATGTGTATGTAGCAAAGTTAGAAGGGTTGACCATAAAAAGACAGCTGATGTCCAGATTCAAAAGATTTGAGTCTATAAACAAGATGGCTTGGGCAGAGTCATAAAAATGTGTTATCTTGCCTTCTTGCTAATAGAGTGGAATAGAATAGAATAGAATAGAATAGAATAGAATAGAATAGAATTCTTTATTGGCCAAGTGTGGTTGGACACACAAGGAACTTGTCTTGGTGCAAATACTCCGAATACACACAAAAGAAAAGATACATTCATCAAGAGTCAAGAATCATAAGGTACAACATTTAGAAATGTAATGGCTTGCAGAAGAAGAGGGCTGGTTATGGAATAGGTTTTAAGTCTGGTTGTGAGGCCTGCCATTGACAAATTACTCTAGTTTTGGTAAATACTGACATTGTTGAAAAGGAAAACAGTAGCATTCATTTCATAGTGACAGCATTTTGACAGAATCTTTTCTCTTGTTCTGCTAAATAGATTAAATGTAGGTAAATCTGACTTACTGGCAAATTATCTCTCCTTTTTCTGACCTTTCTCACTGTTTTCAACTTTGATTTCAACTGCTTTCCAACTTCTGTTTTGCTGTTATAAAACATGAATTCTCTGAACCAACACTCTCATAACTGCAACAGTATTTGGGGAAAGAAATAGTTTTATACTTCCAACACTGTGTGAGACATTCANATTCTCTGAACCAACACTCTCATAACTGCAACAGTATTTGGGAAAAGAAATAGTTTTATACTTCCAACACTGTGTGAGACATTCACCAGCTGATCTCTCTCTGTCTATCTGCTGGCACTGAGAATGCTTTACATGTGATTAAAAACCAGATGAAAGAATCCTATGCATATCATCAATGCAAAGCAAAAACCTTATAAATAAAACAAAAGCTCCACCAAGAGTCTAAAATGGTAAGGAAAAGGCCTCTTAACAAAAGGGAGCTGATTAAGATTTATTGGAGGGACGTCTCTGAGCTTCAGAAAAATATTCAAGTGAAACATTGAAGCAAGGGAAGTCGATGACTGTAGATTGTTTTCAAGGCAGAAGTTTTGTTCAGTGAGATCCTTCTTGCATAAATGAAATGGAAAATAAATATACAGAAGGAGAAACTCTGAGCCTCCACTAATATGTAATATCATCAGAGAAAACTGTACTTGTTATGTTATAAATAAGATGTTGTGTACAGGTAGTCATCAACTTACTGTCAAGGTTAAACCTCTTTTGAAATGTTTAGGTTTTATCGCTATTCGACTTGTTAAAGAACTGGGACAGAGGGAAAGGGAGAAAGAATGTAGATGTGCCAGAAGTGGACTGTGAGACCCAAGAACCCACCAAGGCCATTGATGCAGATGTCAGAGAGAAAAGTGAACAGTTCTCAAAACAAAAAAATTGAGACAATTCATAATTGGGCAATGTGACCAAACAAGGGTGGGGAGAAAGAGAAGCTACTGTTTAACACTATCAGTCATATTTTCCTATCCCAGGTCTTTGGAAGGATTCAGTAGATAGACAAAAATGCCAAATACATTCTAAACATCTGGATGACTTGTGATCCAGCTACAATGTAACAATAAAGCCATGAAATAAAACAGAAATAAAACAATAGATTTTCCCAGATTTTTGAATGGCTGGGAGACTCATCATAACAGTATCATTTTGAACAACTGTCTTTTCAGGAATTATATAATAATTTATAATAATACATTTCTATTGGGCCATCTCCAACAGTTTTGGTATTGTTCAATAAGTGTTCTTTAGCTATTTTGGCAATGCAGTTCCATGGAGTTTCAATTGAAATGGTTCAGTAAAATATCCCCCTTCCCTCTCTCCCTTCATTTCGTGGTATAAAATAATGTAGCAAACTTTGGAAGAGCACTAAAATGTTTCAGAATCAGTGCCAGTATAAGGAACAGCTCCCATTATTTTAATTTTCAGATTTTTGATCCAGTGTAATTTCATCATTCAGATTATTCGCTCATTCTGGCCAATAACATTATATTAATTTGTTAGTTTTTATATCCTTTTAATGTATTTCGTTGTATTTTATGGTTTTATACTTATTGGCAGATTATATTCATTTTAATAATCACATTGATCCCATCTATCTGCCTTCACATAATGCAAAAAATAGACTGTGCAATACCAGTATCTACAGACTGTTACAGATCAAACTACAACCAAAACACAATGCACAAACTCTGGTTTTTTGTTTTGGGTTTTATTATAGAAAAAAATAGAGATCATAGCTGCATAAGTTGCTTAGCTTAAGGGTCAGGAGGCATGATTAATTATATATTAAAAGTTTTTTTCTGCCTTGCTGTATCCCTTCAACAAGAAAGTACTATCACACCCAAAGAGATCTATCTATAAATTCATGACTAAGCCAGATTGTTCTCTCAAGTCTTTTAAGTGTAAAGACAAACAGAAAGTGAACAAAACAGAACTTTTGTAGTACAAAAAAAAATCAATAAAAGCATCAAAAAACACCCTCCTTTCAAATGCTTCTAGCTCTTAAAACATTGAGTTTTAAATTTCGAATACTGGAACAGTGTGGAAGCAGTGTTTTCACATATGGGTGAGCTACTTTAAGCTGTGTTGACAGCCAGTAATAGCCAGCTAATGTCCACCATGGGACCCTGTGAACATTCATCAGAGAAAGTTTTCTGACTGACCCTACAAACAGTAAAGATTTCTGATGGTCTCTTGATCATAGCAAGAGCAGATATAAAAATTCTACACAACCTACACAAAAAGGATATTCCCAAGTATGCAATTCCATTAAACTCAATTTTAGCCTAAAATGCTAAGGAAACTGGTTATTGTGCAATATCATGTGATACTTAGTTAATTGCTCAGTGATTTTTAGTCTATCAAGGATTAGACAGTAAATACAAGGGTTTTCCCCCATTTATTTCCCATGAATAAAGTGAGAAAACTAACTGTGATTTCTTGAAAACTAAACTTCTAGGTATATTTATTGAACCATGTCAGCTAGTGGTTCAGCAGATAACACTTGGATTTCAAAAAGATTACATTGATCCAACAGTGTTTTCCGTTCTACTTCTGATGCATGATCATTGCGAAATTCCACCATGACATGACTGGATTCTCACTACTTCAGTTAATACCAACAACTTTGATGTATCAGACCTGCAGACATGCAATTTACAGTAGTCAAAATAAACATGTAAATGCATTTAAAAAAATGAAACTAGAGGTTTGAACATAACTTTAAATAAAATTGGATAAATGAGAAAATGGGGACATGATGGCATTCAACACAAATTAATAGAATAGAATAGAATAGAATAGAACAGAATAAAACAGAACAGAATAGAATAGAATAGAATAGAATAGAATAGAACAATTGGACAACTTCCAACAATAGTTGGAAGGGACATTGGAGGTCTTCTAGTCCAGGGGTCGCCAACTTTTTGGACCTCAGGGACCACCAAACTCATAATTTTAGATCCCAGGGACCATTAACCGGTGCTGTGGGTGTGGCCTAATTTGTGGGTGTGGCTTGGTGGTCTTGTGACTGGCTGGGCATGGCTTGGATGTAAATATTATAAATATTTATATAAATATTGATTTTTTTTATAAAAAAAGAACAAACTTTTACCCAAAATCAGACAAAGCAGGCAGTTTGAGCTGCTCCCAGAATCACAGATTCATTCAGAGATCTATCTATCTGCCATTGGCTAGCTCAGTCTGTCACATAAAATTGGCTTGCAAGCAAACTCACAAAATTAACTCAC